>JAMKQA010247861.1:0-33559 GCA_024699735.1 Posidonia australis
TGGATTGGAAAAACACACCAGGATTCATTCCATCGGAACGAACCGTGGATTGGAAAAACACACCAGGATTCATTCCATCGGAACGAACCGTGGATAGGTAAATCACACCAGGATTCGTTCCAACGGAACGAACTGTGGATAGGAAAAACACATAAGGATGCATTCCATCGGAATGAACCATGGATTGGAAAAAACACACTAGGATTCATTCCATCGGAACTAACCATGGATTGGAAAAAACACACCAGGATTCATTCGATCGGAACGAACCGTGGAGAGGAAAATCACACCAGGATTCATTCCATCGGAACGAACCGTGGATTGGAAAAGCACACCCGTATTCATTCCATCGGAACGAACCATGGAATGGAAAAACACACCAGGATTCATTCCATCGGAACGAACCGTGGATTGGAAAAACACACCCGGATTCATTCCATCGAGACAAACTGTGGATAGGAAAATCACATCAGGATTCGTTCCTACGGAACGAACCATGTATTAGAAAAACACACCAGGATTCTTTCCAACGGAATGAACCGTGGATAGGAAAAACACACTAGGATTCTTTCCAACGGAATGAACCGTGGATAGGAAAAACACATCAGGATTCATTCCATCGGAACGAACCTTGGATGGGAAAAACAAACTAGGAGTCAGTCTATCGGAACGATCCGTGGATTGGAAAAACACACTAGGATTCGTTCCAACAAAACAATCCGTGGATAGGAAAAACACACCAGGATCCTTCCATCGGAATGAACCATGGATTGGAAAAACACACCAGGATTCAATCCATCGGAACGAACCGTGGATTGGAAAAACACAACAGGATTCGTTCCAACGGAACAAACCGTGGATAGGAAAATCACACCAGGATTCGTTCCAATGGAATGAACCGTGGATACGAAAAACACACCAGGATTCACTCCATCGGAACGAACCGTGGATTGGAAAAACACACCAGGATTCATTCCATCGGAACGAACCGTGGATTGGAAATAACACACCAAGATTCATTCCATCGGAACGAACCGTGGATTGGAAAAACACACCTGGATTCGTTCCAACGGGACAAACCGCGTATTGGAAAATCACACTAGGATTCGTTCTAATGGAACGAACCGTGGAGAGGAAAAACACACAAGGATTCAATCCATCGGTACGAACCATGGATTGGAAAAAACACACCCGGATTCATTCCATCGGAACGAACCAAGGATTGGAAAAAACACACCAGGATTAATTCCATCGGAAAGAACCGTGGATAGGAAAAACACACCAGGTTTCATTCCATCGGAACGAACCGTGGATAGGAAAATCACACCAGGATTCGTTCCAACGGGACAAACCGTGGATAAGCAAAAAACACCAGGATTCATTGCATCGAACGAACCGTGGATTGGAAAAACACACAAGGATTCATTCCATCGGAACGAACCATGTATGAGAAAACCTGAATAAAAGACACTCGGATTCGTTCTTTCGGAACGAACCGTGGATAGGAAAATCACACCAGGATTCGTTCCATCGGAACGAACCATAGATTGGGAAAACACTCCAGGATTCAATCCATCGGAACAAACCGTGGATAGGAAAATCACACCAGGATTCATTCCATCAGGACGAACCGTGGATTGGAAAAACACACCAGGATTCATTCCAACGGAACGAACCATGAATGGGAAAAACACACCAGGATTCATTCCATCAGAACGAACCATGGATTGGAAAAAAACACACCAGGATTCATTCCATCGGAACGAACCGTGGATGAGAAAACCAGAATAAAACACACCAGGATTCATTCCATCGGAACGAACCGTGGATAGGAAAATCACACCAGGATTCATTCCATCAGAACAAACCGTGGATTGGAAAAACACACCAGGATTGATTCCATCGGAACGAACCGTGGATAGGAAAAACACACCGGGATTAATTCCATCGGAACGAACCATGGATAGGAATAAAACACACCAGGATTCATTCCTTCAGAACGAACCGTGGATGAGAAAACCAGAATAAAGTACACATCGATTCGTTCTATCGGAACGAACCGTGGATAGGAAAATCACACCAGGAATATCACACCAGGATTCGTTCCATCGGAACGAAGCGTGGATAGGAAAATCACATCTGGATTTGTTCCAACGAAACGAACCGTGGATTGGAAAAACACACCAGGATTCGTTCCAACAAAACGAACCGTGGATAGGAAAAACACACCAGTATTCCTTCCAATGGAACGAACTGTTGATAGGAAAATTACCCCAGGATTCATTCCATCGGAACGAACCGTGGATAGGAAAAACACACCTGGATTCATTACATCGGAACAAACCATGGATTGGAGAAAAACACACCTGGATTCATTCCATCGAAACGAACCAAGGATTGGAACAAACACACCAGGATTCATTCCATCGGAACGAACCGTGGATTGGAAAACCACACCAGGATTCATACCAACGGAACAAACTGTGGATTGGAAAATCACACCAGGGTGCATTCCATCGGGACGAACCGTGAATCGGAAAAACACACAAGGATTCATTCCATCAGAACGAACCTAGGATTGGAGAAAAACACACCTGGATTCATTCCATCGGAACGAACCATGGATTGGAAAAAAACACACCAGGAAAATCACACTCGGATTCGTGGATGAGAAAACCCGAATAAAATACACCAGGATTCGTTCAATCGGAACGAACCGTGGATAGGAAAATCACACTCGGATTCGTTCCACCGGAACGAACCGTGGATAGGAAAATCACATTAGGATTCGTTCCAACAAAATGAACCGTGGATAGGGAAATCACACCAAGATTCGTTCCAACAAAACGAATCGTGGATAGGAAAAACACACCAGGATTCCATCCATTGGAACGAACCGAGAATTGGAAAAACACACAAGGATTCATTCCATCGGAAATAAACCGTGGATAGGAAAATCACACCAGGATTGATTCCATCGAAACGAACTATGGATTGGAAAAAACACACCAAGATTCATTCCATCGGAACGAACCATCGAATGGAAAAAACACACCAGGATTCATTCCATCGGAATGAACCGTGGATAAGAAAAACACACAACGATTCATTCTAACGAAACGAACCATGGATTGGAAAAAACACACCAGGATTCATTCCGTCGGAACGAACCGTGGATTGGAAAAAACAAGCCAAGATTCATTCCATCAGAAAGAACCATGTATAGGAAAAACACACCAGGTTTCATTCTATCGGAACGAACCGTGGATAGGAAAATCACACCAGGATTCGTTCCAACGGGACAAACGGTGGATAAGAAAAACACACCTGGATTCATTCCATCGGAATGAACCATGGATTGGAAAAACACACCCGGATTCATTCCATCAGAACGAACCATGGATGAGAAGACTAGAATAAAAGACACTCGGATTCATTCTTTCGGAACAAACCGTGGATAGGAAAATCACACCAGGATTCGTTCCATCGGAACGAACCGCGGATAGGAAAATCACAGCAGGATTCATTCCATCGGAATGTACCTTGGATTGTAAAAACACACCAAGATTCATTCAATCGGAACGAACCGTGGATTGGAAAAACACACTACGATTCATTCCCTCGGAACGAACCATGGATAGGAAAATCACACCAGGAATCATTCCATCGGAACGAACCATGCATAGGAAAATCACACCAGTATTCGTTCCAACGGAACGAACTGTGGATAGGAAATACACACCAGGGTTCTTCCCATCGGAATGAACCATGGATTGGAAAAAGCACACCAGGATTCATTCCATCGGAACGAATCAAGGATTGGAAAAAAACACTCCTGGATTCACTCCATCGGAACGAACCGTGGATAGGAAAAACACCCTAGGATTCATTCCATCATAACGAATCGTGGATAGGAAAATCACACTAGGATTCCTTCAACCGGAACAAACCGGGGATAGGAAAAACACACCAGGATTCATTCCATCGGAACGAAGCATGGATTGGAAAAAAATACACCAGGATTCATTCCATCGGAACGAACCGTGGGTAGGAAAAACACACCAGGATTCATTCCATCGGAACGAACCATAGATTGGAAAAACACTCCAGGATTCAATCCATCGGAACAAACCGTGGATAGGAAAATCACACCTGGATTCATTCCATCAGGACGAACCGTGGATTGGAAAAACACACCAGGATTCACTCCAACGGAACGAACCGTGGATGGGAAAAACACACCAGGATTCATTTCATCAGAACGAACCATGGATTGGAAAAAAACACACCAGGATTCATTCCATCGGAATGAACCGTGGATGTGAAAACCAGAATAAAACACACCAGGATTCATTCCATCAGACGAACCGTGGATAGGAAAATCACACCAGGATTCATTCCATCGGAACAAACCGTGGATTGGAAAAACACAGCAGGATTGATTCCATCGGAATGAACCGTGGATAGGAAAAACACACTGGGATTCATTCCATCGGAACGAACCATGGATAGGAAAAAAACACACCAGGATTCAATCCATCTGAACGAACCGTGGATGAGAAAACCAGAATAAAATACACTTCGATTCGTTCTATCGGAACGAACCGTGGATAGGAAAATCACACCAGGAATATCACACCCAGATTCGTTCCATCGGAACGAACCGTGGATAGGAAAATCACATCTGGATTTGTTCCAACGGAATGAACTGTGGATTGGAAAAACACACCAGGATTTGTTCCAATAGGAGAACACACCAGGATTCCTTGCATCGGAACGAACCATGGATTGGAAAAACACACCAGTTTTCATTCATCAGAACGAACCGTGGATTGGAAAAACACACCAGGTTTCATTCCATCGGAACGAACCGTGTATAGGAAAATCACACCTCAGTTCATTCCATCCGAACGAACCATGGATTGGGAATAACACACCTGGATTCATTCCATCGGAACGAACCGTGGATGAGAAAACCTGAATAAAACACACTAGGATTCATTCCATCGGAGCGAACCGTGGATTGGAAAATCACACCAGGATTCATTCCATCGGAACGAACCGTGGATTGGAAAAACACTCCAGGATTCATACCATCCGAACGAACCGTGGATAGGAAAAACACACCGGGATTCATTACATCGGAATTAACCGTGGATGTGAAAACCAGAATAAAACACACCAGGATTCATTCCATCGGAACGAACCGTGGATAGGAAAATCACACCAGGATTCATTCCATCAGGACGAACCGTTGATTGGACAAACACACCAGGATTCATTCCAACGGAACGAACCCTGGATAGGAAAAACACACCAGGATTCATTCCATCCTAACGAACCATGGATTGGAAAAAACACACCAGGTTTCATTCCATCGGAACGAACCGTGGATAGGAAAATCACACATGGGTTCATTCCATCGGAACGAACCATGGATTGGAAATAACACACCTGGATTCATTCCATCGGAACGAACTGTTGATGAGAAAACCAGAACAAAACACACCAGGATTCATTCCATCGGAACGAACCGTGGATTGGAATATCACAACGAACCATGGATTGGAAAAACACTCCAGGATTCATACCATCGGAACAAACCGTGGATAAGAAAAACACACCGGGATTCATTCCATCGGAACGAATCGTGGATGGGATAATCAGAATAAAACACACCAGGATTCATTCGATCGGAACGAACCGTGGATAGGAAAATCACACTAGGATTCATTCCATCAGGACGAACCGTGGATAGGAAAAACACACCAGGATTCATTCCATTGATACGAACCATTGATTGGAAAAAAACACACCAGGATTCATTCCATTGATACGAACCATGGATTGGAAAAAAACAAACCAGGATTCATTCCATCGGAACGAACCGTGGATGATAAAACCAGAATAAAACACACCAAGATTCATTCCATCGGAACGAACCGTGGTTAGGAAAATCACACCAGGATTCATTCCATCGGAACGAACCGTGGATAGGAAAAACACTCTAGGATTCAATCCATCAGAACGAACCGTGGATAGGAAAAACACACTGGGATTCATTCCATCGGAACGAACCATGGATTGGAAAAAAACACACCAGGATTCATTCCTTCGGAACGAACCGTGGATGAGAAAACCAGAATAAAATACACTTCGATTCGTTCTATCGGAACGAACCGTGGATAGGAAAATCACACCAGGAATATCACACCAGGATTCGTTCCATCGGAACGAACTGTGGATAGGAAAATCACATCTGGATTTGTTCCAACGGAATGAACCGTGGATTGGAAAAACACACCAGGATTCGTTCCAACAAAACGAACCGTGGATAGGAAAAACACACCAGGATTCCATCCATCAAAACGAACCATTGATAGGAAAAACACACCAGGTTTCGATCCATTGGAACGAAATTTCGGTCGACCGAAACCCTTTCTGTCGTCCGAAACAGCGAACCAGGGGACTACTTGGGGCATTTCGGTATGCCGAAACCAATTCGACACACCGTTTTCTACCATTGCAGAAAACGTCCCAAGCCTCCTTCCTCCCTTTCTCCCCCAAGTGGGAGTGAGGATCGGAGCCTACAAACCATCACCATAAAATCTCAATAAAACATGGGGTGTAGACTTTCAAGTCTACTGCAAAACCCCTCAAACAAATCACAAATCCATTAAGCATGCTGTTCTCACAAAAATCACAAAGCCATTAAGCTCAAAACATATCATTTTCGCATGCTTCCACCACAATCACGAAATCCACACATAATCCCATAAAATAGAATGATTACATCCTAACCATGCCATCTAACTCATTCACTTCATTTTCCACATTTAATCATGATTTATACAACATTTCATGCTTTAAATCTATTTTTTCCATAACATGGCACATGTTGCAAACGGAGAAGAAGCAGGGATGAGGATGCGTACCTGGCTCTGGTGAGCCTCGCGTACCCTCCTCCGGTGGTGCACAGCACCAACCTAACCTCCCCACGCTCGCGCGAGCTCTCCAAACGCGCGCAGCCTCCGCAGTAACCACCCACTCCACCGCTCTCTCCTAGCTCCTCATGCTCTCCCCCGGACCGAGCACACCCTCTTAAGCCCTCCGCAAGGCTGCCTCCCAGAAATCCCACCGGCTCTTCCCCAGCTACGGAGGGGACGGATCGGCAGCCCCTCCCCTGCTAGCTCACGGGCGGAAGAAGAAGAGGGCTCACGGGCGTGGACGGAGAAAAGGGCTCACGGGCTGCGTTGGCTCTTGCTCCCCTCTCCAACGGTGCCATGCCCAAAGCCCGAGGCCCAAAGCCCAAGGCCCAAGTGGGTCCACCACATGCACGGTTCCCGAGACAGAACCGACCCACTGGCCACAGAAACGCACCAGAGGGGAGAAAACAAGGGCACAACACACAGGGAAGAACCACAACCAAACAACTCAAACTGAATTAACCATTAATAATCCATATACAAATAATTACATGAAATCCATGGTTTATATTAAAATGGAAAATCCAAGCATAGATGTTACATTTTTAGAGTCTTGTTAGGGTTTGGTCCAATTGCAAGCATATGGGGGTGTCTACAGACAGTGTCATCAAAGATAAGATCATGGCCAAGAAGTTATGAATCAAGTGTGTCATGGCTAATGGTGAGGTTGGCATAAAATTGTGCAACAAGGTGGGGGTAATATTTCCTATCACTAATTGATCCTAGAAATGGATCCCACATCTGGAAAGCAAACAAGCTTTCTGTAGAGCCAAGATCGTTGAAGATTACATTCCTCCTAGTTAGGACTTCCCAGTTGGCAAAATTCTCCTGATGAGCTCATTGGGCTTCAGCATTGACAAACTTGAAGCTTTGTTGGATGTTGTTGTTGTCAATGGAGGATGGAACTAGAATGGCCTTGCGTTTGTTCACCGTCATCTTTTTCGGTGCCATAGGTGAGGAAGAGAGACACGATGGATGGTTTGAGTGAAGAGGGAAGAGGAGGACGAGGTCTCAAGAGGTTGAGAAATGAGAGAGGAAGCTCAGAGTGGGTAGGGTTTAGCCGGCCATATGAGAGAAGTAGCGAATGAAATGAAAACCCTAGGTTTAAAAAGGCAAAAATCGTCCAAAACGGTATGCTGTTTATCTTTATATTTAGGGCACAAAACGGTAAACCATTTAACATTGGTATACCAAAACAGGGTTTCTCAGTAGATTGTCCTTTAAATTGGAAGAACAAAGCAAAATATATTTGAATTTTTAGCCACAGGAGATTTCCACAAACCGTATAAAAACGGTAGACCGAAATAGAGAGTTCTGATAAATCTGACTATATTTTTGTAGGCCGAAAATTGTCGACAACCAGAAACAAAGATTTTCGATGAACTGATCAAAAAAATGATAGACCGAGTCAGGGAATTATTTGACTTTTGACACAAGGGAAATTGATAGCCCGAAATAGTTCGGTAGACCGAATCAATGAAATTTGGCAGACCAAAATTGTTCAGTGTACCGAATCAAAATGCTTCTATAATATATCTAATATTTCACAAATTCCTAAGTCCCTTTTAATTTTAATATATTGTTGTTCATCAGGGGGTTTTGTAAAAAATATCTGCTACTTGTTCTTTGGTTGGAATAAATTCTAATTTTATATCATTTTTAAGGACATGGTCCCTAAGGAAATGATGTCTTACTTCTATGTGTTTTGTTCTTTAGTGATGAACTGGATTTTTGGACCAATTTATGACACTTGTGTTATCACAGTAAATTGAAGTTGTAGATAAGGTCAATCCAAAATCTTTTAAGGTTTGTTTCATCTATAGTATTTGTGCACAACAACATCCAGTTGCAATAAATTCAGCCTTAGTTGTTGAAAGAGCTACACTATTTTGTCTTTTACTAAACCTTGAAACTAAAGAGTATCCTATGAATTGACAAGTCCCACTAGTTCTCTTTCTATCAGTCTTACAACTAGCATAATCTACATCACTATAGTCTGGTAAATCTAAGCTAGTATTTCTAGGATAAAATAATCCATATCCTATGGATCCTTGTAAGTATCTAAGAATCTTTTTAATAGTTTTTAAGTGAGATTCCATTGGTGAGGCTTGAAATCTAGCACATAGACATACACTAAACATGATATCAGGTCTACTAGCTATTAAATACAATAAGGATTCATTCTTCTATACAGTTTTTATTCCACCTTAATTCAATTTTCATCTTTCTCCAGTCTAATGGAAGTACTCATAGGGGTTTTAGCTATCTTACAATTTTACATTCCAAATTTCTTTAATAATTCTCTAGTGTATTTTTCTTGGTTAATAAAACTTCCTTCCATAGTTTGCTTAATTTGTAATCCAAGGAAAATTGTTAGTTCCCCCATCATGCTCATTTCAAACTCTTTTTGCATAGTGTTTGAATAGTCTTCACATAGTGCTTCGTTGGAAGATCCAAATATAATATCATCAACATATATTTGTATTATCAATATTTCATTATTTACTTTCCTTATGAACAAGGTAGTATGAACCAATCCAATTGAGAACACTTTTTCAATTAGAAATTTCCGTAGTCTATCATACCATACCCTGGGGGCTTGTTTTAATCCATATAAAGCCTTATTCAACTTATAGTCATGATTAGGAAATAATTCATCTTCAAAACCTAGAGGTTGCTTGACATACACTTCTTCCTCAATTATACATTTAAGAATGAACTTTTGACATCCATTTGAAATAACTTGAAGTTCATGAAGCTCGCATAGGCCAGAAGCATTCTGATAGATTCTAATATTGCACATGGGCCATAGGTTTCTTCATAATCTATTCCATCTTCTTAATTGTAATTTTGAGCTACGATCCTAGCTTTATTTCTAACTACACTACCTGATTCATCTAACTTATTTCTAAATATCCATTTTGTAACACCTATAAATTCATTTTGTAATTATTTACATTTTTAATAAATTTATTTTTGGACGGGTGTTACTGTTCTTGAGGCCCATTGTGTGAAATTGTGGTTTTGGGTTTGGGCCTCGTGGCCCGCTTCTATTTATATGTTCTTGCGCTTGTCCTCACGCGGTTGGCACTATGTGTGGTTAGCATAGTGCATGTGGTATTGTGTTTGTGGGCCCATGTGGGACCCAAGTTTGTGGGCCGATTAGTGTGGTGGGTGGTTGGCTCGTGCTCAAAGCTAGTGGGTGGCCTCATGCTGGAGTGTGGTGGTTGAGCTGTGCGTGGAATGGCTGGTGGGCAACTGGAGACGGGCAGGTGCATGCGTGCATGCATGGTGGTTGGGCATGCACGTAGTTGCTCCTTCCTACACGTATATAGTTGCGGTTGATGGCTTCCCTACACCTCACCCTTCCCAACTCGCTGTCCTTCTTCTTCTTCTTCTTCCTTCTCCTCCTCCCTGAGTGCACACTCCTTCTCCTCCCACCTATCCTTTCCACCCTGTCACCTCCGCTCTTTCCCCAACCTCTCCTTTCTTTCCCACACTCATCTCCCCCATTTCCCCCTCCCTTGTCTGTGCACTAGTGAGAGGTCGAGAGTGAGAGAGAGAGGTGATGGTGGTCGTGCAGCTTGGTGTTGGCTTGGCCAGAGCTCTAGAGGTCGAAAAGGCTCCTATGCAGGTCATGCTTATCGGTGGTGGTCAGCTGTTGGTCAGAGGGTGAGTTTGGTCGTCGAAGGCCGTTTTCAGGTACACACCTCCAATTAAATGAGTAGATATCATGTGAAATGGTAGAAATGCCTAAGATGCATGTAATCTAAGCTAAATTTAATGTTTTGGGTTTTTTGAAAATTTATTGTAGTATTTATGGCTATTTATGGTGATTGTTGTGGTTTGGGTCCTTTTTGACCCCATAGTGTTTGCGAATTAATATCTTCTTATGTGGTGAATAGATTTTGGTTTTGTTTCTGCAGATTTGGAGTAGACTCGAGTGTCTATCGCTTACATTTCATTTGGAATTTTTGGTGGTTGTTTGGCCAGATTGCCCTTGGCATCCAATTCGGGCAACATTTTTGGGTCTTTCTTGAGGGTTTGTGTGAATTCTGATAGAAAACTAGGGACATGGGCCGATTGTGGGGACCACATGCATGGGTTCGCTAAGGGTTTTTGGGGTGTTTTCTGATTTTCTAGTAGAATGCATTTGAATGTAATGGCTTTTCGAATCAGTTTGTTTTGCACATTTGAGCTGGGATCGTAAGTCCATCAATGGTGGTCCTGCAGGACACTTGATGTGCCAGTTTTGTGGAGATTTTTGGTTTAATTTTCCAAATATATGAAATTGTTTTGAAAAGGTTTTTCGAAAAGATGTGTTGGCCCATTTTAGAATGTAGTTTTCCTAGTTTTCTTGTGTGCGGGTCGAGACACCGTGGGATCGTGTCGTTGGGACTAGGGAATGTGACGACATTCTCGGGTAATTGGGCGCGTCTCCTTGGTTGAGGTCTAAGGTCGAGAGATCGAGGCGAGTGTTCGTCAGGTCTTGGAGGTAGGATACTCCTGGACTGTTGTTCACATGGCCGAGGTTGAGGTCCGCAGGTTGAGGTGTCTCATGGCATGACGGGGAGGTATGATACTCCTGTTGTCGCTGTGAACACTAAGGCTCGGGTGTTGTTGAGTATGAAGGTATGACACTCCCTCCTGAGCACCATGTGGAGGACACTGTGAGGATGCGTACCCTGTGGTGGCCAATACTTGTAGGACATGTGCCTCGTAGCTGGTAACGTCCTAAGAGATAGGATTGCCTTCCTAGAGGAATTGGCTTTGTGAGGGTTCTCCAGGTGGGAGAATCGTGGGACGGTGTCACTCCTACACAGGGTGGTGACACCGTGGTAGTGGAGTGCATTTCGATGGTTGCTTGTGGCCAGAGTTGGTTTCCTGGCGCTAGGCTTCTAGACTCACTATGTGTGGTTTTGGCCATTAAGGGCCATGTTTGTAGTTTTGGGCTGGTAGAGCCTTGTTTGCTATTTTGGCCGATGTGAGCTACATTTGCTGTGGTTTTCAACATGTTGGACTTGGTCAGTCAGTCCTTGTGGTTTTGGAGAAAATGATTTGTGAAATGATTTTAAGGAAATTTTTTTAATATACATTTGTTTTCCACTGTTTCTTGTGGAATGCGTGTTGGGTGACTTTTGTCACTCAAGTTTTCTTCATGATTTTGGGTCTGTAACGCCTCCAATTCTCACAATAATTTAAAACAATTTAAATTATAGGAAATTAAACGGTAAATAGAAATACCAACTACCAAGAACCTATGTGTGCGGTTATGAGACTCCGGACTATATGTACTATGCTAAAACTCATCTGTATTTCTGCACCTACAGCACAAGACCACAAAGAAAACATAAGTGACAAAAGTCACCAAACACGCACCCCACGAAAACAGCAAAATTTAATTCTATATTAACTTTTCCTTAAAAGTCATTCCACAAATTATTTCCTCCAAAACCATTGAAACTGACCAACGAAGCCCAACAAGGTGAATACCACAACAAACGCGGCCCACACCGGCCAAAACAATAAATAGGGCTCTAACTACGCAAGACCACAAACGAGGCCCTTAATGGCCAAAACCACACACAATGATTCAAGGAGCTCGGTGTTAGGCAACCAACTCTGGCCACAAGTAGCTACCAATGTGCACTACACTGCCACAGTGATGCTATCTTGTGCAAGAGTGATCACTGTCCCGTGATTCTCCCACCTAGAGAACCCTCACAAAGCCAACCCATCAAGGAAGGCAGTCCTATCTCTCAGGATGCTACCAGCTACATGGCATGTGTCCCACATAAACTGACCACCATATGGTATGCCTCCTCACAACATCCTTCGCATGGTGCTCTGGAGGGAGTGTCATACCTCCACACCCAATAACACTCGAGCCTTAGTGCTCACAACGACAGTAGGAGTATTATACCTCCCTGTCATGCCACAAGACACCTCAACCAGCGGACCACAACCTTAGCCTGGAGACGACCGTCAAGGAGTCTCATTCTTCCGAGACCTGACAACGCTCAGCCTCAAGTATCTTGGCCCCCGACCTAAACTAAGGAGACACTCCTGACCACCCTAGAATATCGTCACATTCCCTGATCTCAACGACATGATCCCACGGTGTCACGACCCACACACAGAAACCAAGAAAACCATTTCCGAACGAGCCAACATGTCTCTTTGAAAACTGTTTCCAAACCATTTTATATCTTTGGAAACTCATTCAAAAACTTCAGCAAAATGGCACATCAGGTGCCTTACATGACCACCTCTGATGGCCCACGATCCCACCTCAAATGGAAATAACAAACCAATCTAAAAATCCATGGAATTCACATTTTATAAAACAGCTAGGCCTTGATTCAGCATACCGAAATGGGCTTGGTACATCAAAACCTCCTCGATCGGAAGATTGAATAGAATCAGTCGACCGAAATAGGTGTAGATACCCAAAACAATAGATCAAAAACCACACCGGTCGACCGAAAGTTCCTAGTTCGGTAGGCCGAATAAATTCGATCGATTGAACTAGGACACAATGGTCAACACTCATAGCCAAAAATGGTAGATCGTGGAGATTTTGCCAATCAAATTTCGACTAGAGGACCTAATCTGACAGAAAAATGGCATGCTGAAATGATTCGATATGCCATTTTCTGTGAAAGCAGAAAACAACTCCTAGCCTCTACTCACAAAATTACCCAAAATGGGACCAAGGGGTAAACTCTATAAACAAGTACAATAAAATCCAACTAAAACATATATGGTAGACCCTCGAGTCTACAGCAAATCCACACAAAGAAAACCAAAATCCATTCACCATGCAAGGAGAAATAAATTTGAGAAGCCACAAGGGTCAAAAATGACCCAAAACTACACAACGCCATTAATGGCCATAAATTCCACCATAAATCACCATAAATTCACAATAAATTCTAGGAATGTAAATTTTCCTAGATTTCTTGCATTACTATCATTTTCTACCATTTTCATACTTTCTACAACACAGGGTGAGATGCGTACTTGAAAACAGCCTTCGGTGACCCAACTTGCTTTCTAGCCAACCACCGGCCACCAACTTGCGTCCCACACGTCCTCAACTGCTCCATGCACTACCACGCACCACCTCATGCTGTTGCTGACCTCTAGCTCACTCACAAGAATCGCCAATAGAGGAAATAGGAGAGGAGAATGGGGGAGGAGGGAAAGAGAGAGGGATAGGAAGAGATGGGAGAGAAGAGAGTGAGTGGGTAGGGAGAGAGACAGGAGTGGGAGAGGAAGGAAAGAGGTGGAGGAGGTTGCCGGGGTCGTGAGGGAAACGAAGGGAAGAAGGAGGCACGAGGGTGAGCACGTGCACACCTGTGCGTCTTGCTAACTAGCCTCCCTTAATAAGCCCACCTGCAAGCACCAAGAACGGCCAACAACCAATCCCATCCACTGGCCCATAGACACACGTGGGCCCACACAGACCCATACATGGGCCCACAGGCATAGTGCCAACCATGCATGGAACACACAAATAGAAGCCAGCCCACAAGGCAGATGTCCAAAATCACAAAATCACACAAAGGGGCCTTCGAATAGTAATACCCGTCTAGGAATAAATTCATTATAATGTAAATAATTACAAAATGAATTTACAGGTGTTACATCCTAACCACCTTAAAAGAAGATTTTAACCCCGAAATCACTAGTAGGTCAAAATATACGGATACTAGGCTAGGATGGCTTCTTTGCGCTCCTACGTGGCCTCCTTGGCTCCATGATGCCGCCATCGCACTAAGACCAGCAGAATCACCTTGTTCCGCAGCACTTGCTCCTTGTAGTGGACAATCTAGACGGCATCCTCTACAAAGGATAGATCTTCCTAAAGCTGCTCTAGCTAAACAGGGATCACATGAGATGTGTCAGCCAGACACTCCTCCACACATGGACACATGGAATACATCATGTACAGACGACATCTCTAGTGTTAGATCTAGCTGATAAGCAACCTCACCGATCCTCTAGGTAATTAGGTATGAGCTAATATAATAAGGACTCAGCTTCCCACGCTTCCCGAACCTCATGACACTTTTAGTCAGCGACACCTTCAGAAACACAGTCTCCCACCAGAAATTCCAACGGTCTACCTCCTATTGACATAACTCTTCTGTTGACTTTGTGCAGCCAATAGCCTACTACGGATCAAATCAACCTTGTCTGCATACAGCTGCACAAGCTTAGGACCAATCAACTGACACTCGCTCACCTTCGTTTCAATAAATAGTTACCTGCATGGCCTACCATACAAAGCTTCGTATAGTACCATCCCAATGCTCGAGTGATAACTATTGTTGTAGGCAAACTCAACCAATGGCAGATGGTCCTCCCAACTCCCTTGAAAGTCTAAGGCACATACTTTGAGCATATCCTCCAGCATCTGGATAGTCCTCTTTGTTTGACCATCTGACTAAGGATGAAATGTTGTGTTATTGTTGAGCACTGTGCCAAAGGCCTTCTACAGAGTTCTCCAGAACCTTGAGGTGAACCTTGTGTCTCTATCCGACACAATGGACAACGAAACATCATGCAGTCAAACCATCGTGGAAACATACAGCTTCGCCAGACAGTGCATCGGAAGCTTCACTTGAATGCCCAGGAAGTGAGTAGACTTGGTTAGCTGATCCACGATCACCCACACGATGTCGTTTTTCCTCTGAGTCCATGGCAAATCAATCACGAAGTCCATGGATATATGCTCCCACTTCAACATAGGAATATCCAATGGTTGCAAGGTCCCTCCAGGTCTCTAGTGCTCTGCCTTGACCAGCTGACAGGTAGTATACCTCGCCACGTGGTTGTGACCATGCCGATGGAACGCTACACGGCTCTTTACGGTGCATGGACGCACACGAGGAATCCCGATATGGTCACGGCAAAAATGGTGAATCCGGAGAAGAAGACTAAACTCGGAAACACCATGGAAAGATAAGAATGGATAAGGAAAGGAGTCGCCACCTAGTCTTTTAATAGAAAGTCAAGGAAAACCAATCACAAAGGAAAAAATCCAAAGAAACCTGGCGAAGAAAACCTAAGCATGCTCCGTGCCGAATGGATGAAATGCACAAATCAATGTGGGCCAGAGAAAGGGTAAGGATTCTTGTTACGCATGGGGAAGGGGTTAGGCACCCCTATGTGCCCGAGGAACTCGATTTTTCTAGGTTTCCGGCTTGCTAATGGTCTATTGTGTGTATGCTTTCCAATTTTGAATGCACATGCTCAAGATGACTGGAAAACATGCCAAAACAAAGAAATGAAGAAGAGAAAAGAAAAAATGGTAATCCAAGGGACAAATGTAGGCATTGATAATGGCACTTTACTGTACGCCCTTGGACCATGAGGAAAATCATGAAAATTGGGAATACTCGGAAAGTCTCTTGCAAATCAATAGAAATTTGAATAAATCCGAGAAAATCAAATTGGGTAAAATAATCCTCATTCGGGACAATGTCAGCATTGTTAAGCCTATTAATGTACGCTCTCGGGCGATGGAAAGCCAAATCAAGTTAAAATCGCGAAAGTTAGAAGAAACCCGGGAAACAATGAGAAAACCAAGCTTGAAATGAGTTAAAAAATGCGTGCACGATGTAAGGAAGAAAGCACGAGAAAATATGCTTGAAAAATAGAAACAAAATGTTCAAAATGCATGTGTGAGTGTGAAAATGTAAATTCTAGGGGTTTTTGGGCAAAATTCCCAAATTCTGAGTGAAAAATGAAATTCTGAGGCTAAATCAACAAAAATACATAGGAAAACACATTTATGTAATTTTGAAGAAATCAGGGGTCAAATGTGCAAAACTGTGTATTTTTGGACAAATTAAAGATTCCTAGGGGTCGATATGCAATTTGGCCATTAAAACATGTGTTTGATGCAATTCCGTAGAAATTCAGGGCTAAATGTGCAAAAAAGAGAGTCCATGTTTGAAAACAGAAAGTTCCAGGGACTGACATGCAAATTTACCCTAGAAAACATGCATTCAGTGTGAAATCAGTAAAATTCAGGAGCAAATATTTGAATTCTCAGGGTTTAACTTGCAATTTTGGCAGGAAAACATGCATTCAGAACAGTTTTAGCAATGTTTAGGGCTTCAAATGTAAAAATGCTGGATTTAAATGCATGAAAAATAACTCTAGGGGTTTTTGTCAAATTTTAAAGCATTGAAAACATTAATAAAGATTTACAGGGGGCACATTGCAATATTTCAAGACAAATATTATTTAAAACGATTTAAAATCTATTGCAGGGACCTAAATGAAAGAAAAAGGATCCAAATGTAAGAAATAAGGACCTAAATGTAAGGAAAAGAAAATTATAGGAGTCTATTCAAAGAAAACTTATTTTTTTTATTTTTTAAAGGGAAAAGGGGAGGACCTAAATCTATTGCCGGCAACGGAGCTCCGCTGTCGAAGGAGCTCCGCCATCGATGACCACCTGGGATGCCCTTCCAGGGCATCCCAATGCTCGATCATCCATCAGGCTCCATTGGGAGCAGAAGCGGAAAGAGGGGAGAAGATCCAATGGTCTGGATCAGAGGTTCGATGGTTGGAACTGGCTCCCCACCTCCCTCACCGTCGATGCGACTCCAGCAACGGCACTGAGAAAGACGGTGGTTCCAAAGGGCTACGGCACGGTGCTCAGGGCTTCAGGATGCTCTACATAACGGAGAAGATGAGTTTCCCCCCTCAAGCTGCAAGAATGGGACACTCCTTTCATCCTCTGGTCTAACCTGCCGTCGACGCGATCCAACTTCGGCGAGCTTGATTGTGGAGGTGATTCAAGGCGCGAGGCTTGGCTTTGATGGTTCTGGAATGCTGGGGGCATGTCAGGGATTGCTTTTGGAGGCTTGGAGAGGCACAACGGAGCTGGAGGCGCCCGATCGCGCCCCGTTACTAGTCGTCTTCCCCGATGACGATGAAGGAGTTCAACTCCAGCGATCTTCTACTGGTGCCTTCCACAGCGACTGAAGTGGAGTTTCGACGGGTGGAGAAGCATGAAAAGGTCCTAAAGGAGAGGTTCGAGCACCATAGGGCACGAATCGACCACTAGGTTTGTGCCCCCAATTCTATCACCAGAGAAGAGCTCTGGTGTGGCCTGAAGCCATGATTCCAGCCAAGGAACACCTCTGACTCTATGGGAAACGACTAGAGAAGGTAGAGGGAGACCTAGGAAACCATTCTAGAAGAAAATTGAGGTCTGTGGAGGGCATACCTGGGCTGACAGTGACCTTGGCCGTTGCAGCTCGCCGGAGGTTGCTGGAGCTTGCCGGAGATGGCTGGAAAATCATATTTTCCTCCTCCTCGAGCCTCCTCTCTGCTCCTAGACCCCTATGGTTGCTCTGGTTGGGAGGAAAAGGCTTTGATGGTTCTCCTCTCAAATTTTCCAACCTCCACTTCTCACTTGCAAATGGGGGGTATTTATAGGCTTGCCACGGTTGTTATTGGTTGTTGTGGTTAGTTAGAGGTTGTTGGATTAAGTGAGAAGTTGTTAGATTAAGTGGAAAGTTGTTAGAGTTTTTTTAAGTATTTAGAGGGAGTGGAGGTTAGTTAGAGAGTTTAGTTTGTTACATGTGTTTGTTAGAGTAGTTATGAGGGAGTGGAGGTTAGTTAAAGAGTTTAGTTTGTTACATGAGTTGGTTAGAGTAGTTATAAGGGAGTGGAGGTTAGTTAGAGAGTTTAGTTTGTTACATGAGTTTGTTAGGGTAGTTACGAGGGAGTGGTGCTTAGTTAAAGAGTTTAGTTTGTTACGTGAGTTTGTTAGAGTAGTTATGATGGAGTGGAAGTTAGTTAGGTTGTTAGGGTTTGACATTAGGGTTTGAAGTTTGACTTATGGTTTAGGGTTTGACATAGGCTTTGACCTAGGGTTTAGGGTTTGTGGTTTCGATTAGTGTTTAACCTAGGGTTTAGGATTTGGATTAAAGTTTTGAATTTGGTTTAGGGTTTAACCTAGGGTTTAGGGTTTGGATTAAGGTTTTGAGTTTGGTTTAGGGTTTAACCTAGGGTTTAGAGTTTGGATTAGAGTTTTGAGTTTGGTTTAGGGTTTAACCTAGGGTTTAGGGTTTGGATTAGGGTTTAAAGCTAATTTTTTGGTTTTGAGTTAGGTTTTTGAATTTTAAATTTGATTTAGTTTAGTTTTAGAGTTTAAGGTCCCACTGCAAGTATATGGGGTGTCTATTGATGCCCCTCCTTGAGCGAGGTCGGAGGACGAATGGAACAGAGACTGATGCTCAAGGTTGACAGAGACACCCCACCCCTTCTTACAAGGAAAAGAGAACAGGAGGAGGAGATCGCTGCTCGGAGTTGACGAAGATGCCCTGCCCGAAGCTGCAAGAAAGAGTTAGCTAATGGCAACCAACTACCAGTCAGTGAAAGCACCTGAAGCCCTGTCCTGCCTCCCAGAACGCCACAGATGAAGCTAAAACCACAAAAACCAATACTAATGGCAAATGCTGACAAGTTGACAACCAATTAGATCCTAAATGACATGAATGGTTATCACACTTGCTGAGAAAAATGCTAGACACGACTCACGGTGCTTGCTGACCGATAAGTGACTGGTCACGGAAGTGATCCGGGTAGTTCAGGCTACCAGCTCAAAATGAGGGAAGGAACAAGGTGAGTGGGGAATCCATCAGGCACCACAAGTATTGCCTGGGTAGTTCGGGATACTAGCTCCATGTGAGTTGACACAAGATTAGAAGAAAGCACCTGGTAAAAGAAGACAAAGCAGAAAAATGAATCAGTCAACCGAGAAGCAGCCGGTGCTGGTTCGGAAGAAGAACAAATGAACACATCATCCGAGAAACAGGCGGTAATGGTTCGAAAGTCAGAAAAGCGAACACGACAACCTAGAGTCAGTCGGTGATGGTTAAGAAGGAGGAAAACCGAACACATCATCCGAGAAGCTGGCGGTGTTGGTTCGGAAATCCGAAAAGCGAACACATCAACCGAAAGGCAGTCATTGACGGTTCAGAAGGAGGACAACCAAACACATCATCCAAGAAGCAGGCGGTGATGGTTCGGAAATCCAAAAAGCAAACACGCCAATTGAGAGGTAGTCGGTGACGTTCCAGAAGGAGGATAAATGAACACATCATCCGAGAAGCAGGCGGTGATGGTTCAAAAATCCGAAAAGCGAACATGCCACCCTAGAGGCAGTCGGTGATGAATCAGATGGAGGATAAACGAACACATCATCCAAGAAGTAGGCAGTGATGGTTCGAAAATTTGAAAAGCAAACACATCAACCGAGAGGCAGTTGGTGATGGTCCAAAAGGAGGATAAACGAACACATCATCCGAGAGGTAGGAGGTGATGGTTCGAACATCCGAAAAGTGAACACACCAACCGAGAGGCAGTCGGTGATGGTTCAAAAGGAGGATAAATGAACACATCATTTGAGAAGTAGGTGGTGATGGTTTGGAAGCAGGTAGTGATGGTTCAGAAATCTGAAATGCGAGCACACCAACCGAGAGGTAGTCAGTGACAGTTCAGAAGGAGGATAAACGAACACATCATCCGAGAAGTATGCGGTGATGGTTCGAAAATCTGAAAAGCGAACACGCCAACCAAGAGGCATTCGATGATAGTTCAGAAGGAGGATAAACGAACACATAATCCGAGACGTAGGCAGTGATGGTTTGAAAATCTGAAAAGCGAACACGCCAACCGAGAAGCAGTTTGTGATGGTCCAGAAGGAGGACAACCGAACACATCATCTGAGAAGCAGGCAGTGATGGTTCGAAAATCTGAAAAGCAAACACGCCACCTGAGAGGCAGTCGGTGACAGTTCAGAGGAGGATAAACGAACACATTATCTGAGAAGTAGGTGGTGATGGTTTAGAAATCCAAAAATCGAACACGCCAACCGAGAGGCAGTCGTTGACGGTCCGAAAGGAGGATAAACGAACACGTCATATGAGAAGCAGGCGGTGATGGTTCAATAATCCGAAAAGTGAACACGCCAACCGAGAAACAGTCGATGACGGTTCAGAAGGAGGATAAACGAACACATTATTTGAGAAGTAGGCGATGATGGTTTGGAAATCCGAAAAGTGAACACGCCAACCGAGAGGCAGTCAGTGACGGTCCAGAAGGAGGATAAACAAGCACATCATTCGAGAAGCAGGTGGTGATGGTTCGAAAATCCGAAAAGCGAACACGCCAACCGAGAGGCAGTCGGTGACAGCCCAGAAGGAGGACAACCAAACACATCATCCAAGAAGTAGGCGGTGATGGTTTGGAAATCTGAAAAGCAAACACGCCAACCGAGAGGCAGTCGGTGATGGTCTAGAAAGAGGACAACCGAACACATCATCCGAGAAGCAGGTGGTGATGGTTTTGAAATTCGAAAAGAAAACACGTCAACCAAGAGGCAGTTGGTGATGGTCTAGAATGAAGATAAACGAACACATCATCCAAGAAGCAGGCAGTGATTGTTCGAAAATCCAAGAAGCAAACACACCAACCGAGAGGTAGTCAGTGATGGTTCAGAAGAAGGATAAGCGAACACATCATCCAAGAAGCAGGCTGTGATGGTTTGGAAATTCGAAAAGCGAGCACATCAACCGAGAGGCAATTGGTGACAGTTCAGAAGGAGGATAAACAAATACATCATACGAGAAGTAGGCAGTGATGGTTTGGAAATCCAAAAAGCGAACATACCAATGGAGAGGTAGTCGGTGATGGTCTAGAAGGAGGACAACCGGACACATCATCCGAGAAGCAGGCGGTGATGATTCTGAAAAAGGACAAACGTACACATCATCTGAGAAGCAGGCGTTGATGGTTCGGAAACCTAGACATCGAGCATGCCAACCGAGAGGCAGTCGGTGACGGTTCATAAGGAGGACAATCAAACACATCATCCGAGAAGTAGGTGGTGATGATTTTGAAAACGGACAAACGAACACATCATCCGAAAAGTAGGCAGTGATGGTTCGGAAACCTGGAAATCAAGCATGCCAACCGAGAGGTAGTCGGTGATGGTTTAGAAAGAGGACAACCGAACACATCTTTCGAGAAGTAGGTGGTGATGGTTCGAAAATCTGAAAAGTGAACATGCCAGCTGAGAGGCAGTCGGTGACAGTCCGGATGGAGGACAACTGAACACATCTTCCGAGAAGTAGGTGGTGTTTGTTTGGAAATCTGAAAATTGAACACGCCAACCGAGAGGCAGTCGATGACGGTCTAAAAGGAGGATAAACGAACACATCATCCGAGAAGCAGGCAGTGAATGTTCGGAAATTCGAAAAGCGAACACGCCAATCAAGAGGCAGTCGGTGATGGTTCAGAAGGAGGATAAAAGAACACATCATCCGAGAAGTAGGTGGTGATGGTTCAAAAATCCGAAAAGTGAACACGCCAACCGAGAGGCAGTCAGTGACGGTCCAGAAGGAGGACAACAGAACACATCATTCAAGAAGCAGGCGGTGACGGTTCGGAAATTCGAAATGCGAACATGCCAACCAAGAGGTAGTCAGTGACAGTTCAAAAAGCGGACAACCAGACGCATCATCCTAGAAGCAGGCGGTGATGGTTTAGAAATCCGAAAAGCGAACATGCCAACTGAGAAGCAGTCGGTGACGGTTCAGATGCAAGATACCGAACGGGCAAATGACATAATACTGATATGAAGAGAACAATACCAAAAAATAGCTGACATGCCCCTGGTAATAGGAGATTAATACGAAAAGGCAGTCGACATACTCCTGGTATCAGAATGCTAAGGCTGTTGCTGAAAGAAAGGAACTGAAGAAAGCTAGGGGGCCCAGATAACTGGTTTAGCCAATAGAAGTTCGCCAAGGGGATCTTATTCAAGTACTAGTGCACCCTGGATCGTCGCCGCTGTGGGGAATATCAATTGGAATAGCTAGGGATCTGTTGTCTATGCCCAATGCCATCGCGAATTCGGAGTGTTTATGACGTGCCAACGATGCCCCATATCCGATGCTTGACTTGCTGCAATGTCCTGCTATTGTTGTTGCTTTATAGGAGCCACTATGTAACAAACGTCACTTCTCTATGAGAATGTGCACCTGACCATCGTTTGGACAATAATTCACACCAAGCGTTCTTGAAACAGTCCTCCTTTCCACAAAGCAGCTTACAAGCCCTTGGTTGAAGGCTCTAGTTCAGTTACATAGAAAGTTGATGTTCTGTTAGGCGCATGATATGTGACTTTCGACCGAAAAGTAGCTTACATTCCCCTGGTCGAATATTCTGGTTCAATTACACTGTAGCTGGTGTTTTGTCAAGCACATGATATGTGACTTTTGACCAAAGAGTAGCTGAAATGCCCCTGGTTGAAGGTACTTGGCGAAAATCCTATTGAACAAGTCCACATGCAAACAAAAAGAATTCATCAAAGCAAAACAATGATGGTTATGACTATAGCGGTGGACTTTATTATTGTGAGCAATTTAGTTATTTAAGAATGACCTTTTAGTTTGATAAAGAAATGCATGTCTTATTGTTTAAGTGTGATTTTAGTTGCTTGTTTATTGTTTTGCATGTTCAATGAGTTCATTATCTGGATAGTTTGCTTGTTTAGCTCAGCTGTTTGTTTGCACTCAGTTAGATTGGAAAGTTGTATGCCTGTTGGAGGAGGATGACACCTTCGACTTAGTTGACACTATAGAGATTCGCAAGTCATTCGTGGCTCTCGTTGGGTAGTGGTAGACACCCCAATATGTATAGGCCAAACCCAACAACCACACCTCACTCTGACAACCACCAATGCAAAACCTAACTACAAAACCCTAACTAACCTAAATATAAAACTAAACCCTAATCCAAACCCTAAATCTAGGTTAAACCTTACTCCAAGTCCTAAACCTAGGTTAAACCCTAATTAAAACCCTAAACCTAGGATAAACCCTAATTAAAACCCTAAACCTAGGATAAACCCTAATCCAAACCCTAAACCTAGTTCAAATCTTATGTCAAATCCAAAACCCTAAAGTCAAACCTCATGTAACTAATTCTAACAAACATAACCACTTCTTAACTAATTCTAACAAACATAACCACTTCTTAACTAATCGCCAACAAACATAACCACTTCTTAACTAATTCTAACAAACATAACCACTTCTTAACTAATCTCCAACAAACGTAACTATTTCTTAACTAATCTCCAAAAAACTAACCACTTATTAACTAATCTCGAACAAACTAACCACTTCCTAACTAACCCAACCACCTTCCACTCCAGCCCTAACAACCAACTAGGCCTATAAATACCCCCCTTATGTAAGGAGAAGGGGGGAGGACATTTGGAGCTTTTGAGTTTTTTTGCAAAAGTAGAGAGTGGTGAGCTCCCCAAGCCTTTCCACTCCACTCCCAACCTGAGCTACCAGAGAGTTCCTGGAAGAGAGAGGAAGCTCATGGAGGTGAGAAATTTCCTACGAGCTCCGGTGGCCTCTAGTGAGCTCCGACCATCCATTCCACTACCAGACCAGGTGCGGTCATCCCTGACCTCAATTATTGTTAGAAATGCTCTCCTAGGTCACTCCCTATCTTCCTGGATCGTTTCCAATCAAGCTAGAGGCCTCCTCTGGTCGGAATCGTTCTTTGGACCTCGTCGTCACCGTTTTCTAGCGATATAGGTGGAGGTGTTGATCTAGAGCTTGTCCCTGGTCCTAGAACCCTAGGTCTACCTCTCCTAGCCTACCTCTTGCTTTTCCGCCCCTCCAATTCCCATTCTGATCGCCGCGAAGGTCTCCACCAGAGGATCGCCGGAATCGCGACGTTCCGCCGTCGCCGGGGAAGATGATCGGAGCCAGAACAGGAACGCACATCTTCAGCCACTCCGCGCCGCTCTGAGCCTCTAGAAAGCTTCCATGGCATGCACCCAATATTCCAAAGCCTTCAAATCCATGCCACGACCTCTGGAACACGCCCGCGACCTTGCTTGCTGGAGGAAAAGACATTGACGGCAATTGGAGTTCCCCTCCACGTCATCATCCACCATACTCGCTTCTAGAAGAAGAAAAAGGTTCCTCTCGATGCCTCAAAGCCTCCGCGACCTCTGGATCACTGTGCCGCAGCTCCAGCAGTCTCCCTTCTTCCCCGACGCCGTCGCCGGAGTACTTCAAAGGCGAGGTAGGTGGGAGGTCCACTCCTGCCGTTGGATGCTCGATCCAGACCGTTGGATCTTCTTCCCTCCTCTTCTTCTTGCTTCCCATGGGGTCTGATCTCAAATCAGTCCACGGGAAAGCCTCCGATTGCCTCTCCGGCGGTCGTCGACGGCGGAGCTCTAACACCGATGGCCGCCACTGCATTTTCTTTTAGAAAACAATAAATTTTTTTTTTATTTTAATAGAATTTTGAAACTTTTCATCTATTACATTTAGATCCTTTTTGTATTACAAATAGGTCCTTTTCTTGCACTTAGGTCCTGAATCATTTTTCATAAATTGTTTGAATAAAGTTTTAATTGAAAATATTGCATTATGCTTCCTGAACATTCAAAATAATGTTTTCCAGGTTTAAAAGTTTAACAAAAAACCCCTAGAGTTTCTTTTTTATGCATATTAATCCAATGTCTTTGCATTTATGACCCTAAACTTCTCTGAAATCGTTCTGAATACATATTTTGCTAATTGAACTGCATTTAAACCCCTGAACCTCATTAAAATAACACAGAATGCATATTTTCTTTGGTTAATTTGCATTTTAGCCCCTGAACTTCTCTAAAATCATTTTGAATGCATTTTTTGCTGAATAAATTGCATTTTAACTCCTGAACTTCTCAAAAACTCTTCTAAATGCATTGTTTTTTTCTGGTTAAATTGCATTTTAGGCCCCACACTTTACAAATTTCACACTGAATGCCTGTTTTCTAGGGTAAATTTATTGTTTTGCCCCTGAAACTTTCATGGATCCTTTTTCTTGCATATTTTACCCTGAATTTCCACTGAATTGCATTAAATGCATGTTTTAGTGGTAGAATTTCATTTTAACTCCTAGGAAACATCAATTTGGCCAGAAATGCACATATTTGCACATTTGACCCTAGATTTCTTCATAATTGCATAGAATGTGTTTTCCTATGTATTTTGATGATTTGGACTTTAGAATTTCAGTTTTATTCAGAATTTGGGTTTTTTGCACAAAGGCCCTTGGAATTCGTATTTTTACACTCACACATGCATTTTGCACATTTTGTTGCAATTTTTCATGCAGTTTTATTGGCTTTTCGTCTTTACTCTGCGCACGCTTTTCCATTTCTTTTCAAGCTTGGTTTTCTCATCGTCTCCCGGATTCTTTCCAATTTTCGAATCTTTAGGTTTGATTTGGCTTTCCATCGCCCAAGGACATACAGTAAAAGGCTTAACAAAGCCGATATGGTCCCGAAATGAGGATTATTTTCCCCTTTTTGATTTTCTCGGATTTATCCCAATTTCCGCTGATTTTCAAGACGCTTTCCGAGAATTTCTTGATTTTCACGATTTTCCTCATCACCCAAGGGCGTATAGTAAAGCGGCATTCTCAATGCCTACATTTGTCCCTCGGATTAACTTTTTTCCCTTTATTTCATTTCTTCTCTTTGATTTGGCATGTTTTCAGTCATCTTTAGCCTACGCATTTAGAATAAGCAAGCACACATCCGTAGGACCATATGACAAGTAGGAAACCTAGAAAGACAAAGTTTTCTCGGGCGCATAGGGGTGCATAACCCCTTCCCTATGCGTAACCAGAATTCTTACCCTTTCTCTGGCCCGCATTCATTTGTGCATTTTATCCATTAGGCACGGAGCACACATGTTTTCTACATCTTGTTTGCTTCTTGATTTTCTTGTGTGCTTGGTTTTCCTCGTCTTTCCATTAAAAGACTAGGTGGCGACTCCTTCCCTTATCCTTTCTTATCTTCCCTTGGTGTCTCCGAGTCTAGTCTTCTTCTCCAGATTCACCATCTTTGACGTGACCATATCGAGTCTCCTCGAGTGCGTCCACGCACTCGATAGGTGACAGCCGTGCAGAGTTCCATCGGCATGGTCACTGGAACTGGCGACTCCACTGGGGATAACTAGATTCTAGCTTTCATTCTGGTTTCCTTACTTGTCTTTGGTCTATATACTTTGTGCTTGTTCGCTTGTCCTGTTAGCTTGTAAATATTAGACTAAACATGCCTTTTTGCCTTCCTTACACTGTTGCTATGCCACCGCACATGCATATGACTTAATTCATGTTTTGTTTGTCGATACTTGCTTTTATACACCTACTTGTGAGCACCACACCAGCACATGCCATGTTCATGCCTTTTGTCTGACTTGTTTGGATGCCATGCTTGTGTGTTTTTTCCCTTTATTTGAATTTGCCATGATTAAGAGAGTACAAACATGTTTGCCTCCCCATCTGGTTAAAATAAGACACACAAACTCAGATGAACAAATAATAAGGCATAACTAGAGGCAAATGCTCACAAATCCCTATGGTTTAATAAAACGCAAGTAAAAGACACTAAAGCATATCACATGATTGATCATATAGGGCATGCATCTTCTTTTCTAAGTCACCCACAGTTTACAAAGGACAATTCTAGTAGCCCATTCTATAGCTTTGGCGTAGAACGTGTTGCTAGTTTTTCCCCCTTGTCTAGGGTCGTGTTGGTGCTAGTAGAGGGTACAACTCCATGCTACTGCAGGAGGCGAGGCCACTAATGCACCACCCGTTCACTGCCTGCGCTTCGGCCAAGATTTAGAACGGAGACCTACTTTTCTGACTAGAGTCGAAACCTAAACCCATGAGTGCATCCCATATGGTCCGATCCATGTGGGACATGCATGGTGAGAGAAAGCATGTGAGTAGCATTCATGTGCATGTATGCCATTCATGCTACCCTAACAAACAATTGCATAGCTAACTTGCTTCTTTTGTTGTCTAGTCTTCATTTCTTCACTAACTGTAGACACCCAAATTTCCCAATTTTACAGGATGGAGATGTGGTGGCTGTGCTCTAACCCTAATTGAACCCATTAGGCCCATGGAGGCCCACAAGGCCCATTAAGCCCAATTGAGTCCACCTTGGCCCACATAGGCCCATGGAGGCCCACATAGGCCCATTAAGCTCAATTGATCCCACCTTGGTCCCAAAGTCCACAAAGGCCCCACAACAATTTAACTCTTTTCTTCGCTCTCTATATTCATATTTTTTCCCTTCATTTTATTGAATTTTCACCAAAGTCACCCATCCCTCCCATCTCACCCTTTCTTCTCACTTAGCCACTGAACCCACTTCATCTCCACTGACCTAGCACGAGCCAGCCATTGAACCCATCTCCTTACTGAGCCATTCCTAACCAGCTCGAGCCCCACTGATCCAGCACAAGCCAGAGACACTGGATCAGCCACTGGCGAGCATGGATCGCCGTTCATTCTTGTCGGCGATCAAGGGGACAGAGATGGCATGGGGGGACAACGGTTTGTAGTTTGTTAGGTTGTTACGAGCTTGGTTGGGGAGGTTAGAGGGTTGTTAAGTGCTTCTGTTACACGGTTGGCCTTTTGTTGGAGTGGGTCGTTGGGTTTCTTCACCTAAATAAGGAGGGGTAGACGCATAGATTAGAAAAACTTTGGACGCAAGAGAGAGAGAGAACTCAGAGTGCTAGAGAATTCTAGAGAGAAAGGGGAGCTCGCGGGAAGGAGAGGAGGAGAATTCAGACACTCCGGCGAGCTGTGAAGGAGCCTCACGTCGTCAGGCCAGGTACGCTCTCTTAAGACCTCCTTTAGTTTCAAACATTGCTTCCTAGGATCCCCTCTCTCTTTCTGGATCAATTCCGAGCAATTCAGGGGTTTTCTCTGGACGGAATTGCTCCTCAAAGCTCACCGTCGCCGTTTTCCGACGATGTAGGTGGGGGGAACGATCCAGGCCACGGCCCTGGCCCCCGAGCTTCCTCTCCTCCTCCTCTGGTCATCCTCGAGCTTCTCTGCTCCCTGGATCGCCGCTCCATCACCTCCAAACAACTCCGCAAGAAGATCGCCGGAGACACGCCAATCCTACCGTCGCTAGAGAAGATGGCCACTCCAGTGGAAGAATCGCGTGCCCCCCGCTGCTCCAAGATCCTCCGACGGTCCAGCAACACTCCTTGATTTTCTACGAAGCCTCCGGAGCCTCCTGAATCACGCCACAAGCTCTGGATCACTGTAGCAGCCACGCTTAACGGAGGAGACATCGTCGACGACTGTCGGAGCACGCCTCCTCTCCATCCTCCTTCATTTTGCTCTAGGGAAAGCGTGGAAGCTCCCTGACGCTCCATGATGCCCCCATGATAGTTGGATCGCCGCACTGCAGCATGTCAGAGGCTCTTTCTTCCTCGATGCCGTCGCCGGAGCACCTCGACGGCGAGGTAGGTGGGAGGCTCGCTCCCACCGTTAGATCTTCGATCCATTCCACTGGATCATCTCCCCTCTTCTTCCTCTTGCTTCCTGTGGGGTCTGATCTCCGATCAAACCACGAGAAGGCCTCTGATGGCCCCCTTCGGCGGTCGACGGCGGCAGAGCACTGTCATCGGCGACCGTCATTCTTTTTTTCTTTTAAAACATTTTATTTTGATTGAAGTTCTGAAATTTTGTTTTCCTTACATTTAGGTCCTTTCTGTATTACACATAGGTCCTTTTATTACAAATAGGTCCTCCTCTCTTTTTTCTAAAATCATTCGAATAAAGTTTTAATTGAAAATATTGCATTTGTCTCCCTGAACATTTAAAATAATGTTTTCCAGGCATTAATCTTTAGCAAAAGTCCTCTAGATTTCTTTTAATGCATTTTATTCAAGAATTTTGCATAAGAGACCCTGAGCTTTCTTGAAATCTTTCTGAAAGTTCATTTTTATGGTTAATTTGTATTTAAGCCCCTGCATTCTTCTGAAATCATCCAAGATGTTGTTTTTACTAGTTAAATTGCAATTCAGCCCCATAAGTTTTTGAAAACTTTTCTGAAGCATGTTTTTCCAGGTTAAATTACATTTTAACCCCTGATTTTTTCTGGAACTTTTCTAGATGCTTTGTCTACTGGGCAATTTGCTTTTTAACCCCTACACTTCACTGATGTTACTCTGAATGCTTGTTTTCTAGGGTAAAATGATTGTTTTGCCCCTGAAACTTTCTGAAACTTTCCTGAATCATTTTGCTTGCATATTTTACCCTTAATTTCCATTGAATTGTTTTAAATGCATGTTTTAGTGGTAAAATTGCATTTTGTCCCCTAGGAAGCTTCATTTTGAGTAGGGATGCATAATTAGCCCCAGATTTCTTCATAATTGCATAGAATGTATTTTCCTATGTATTTTTAATGATTTTGGTTTCAGAATATCAGTTTTAATTAGAATTTGGGTTTTTTGCACAAAGGCCCCTAGAATTCTCACTATTTACACTCGCTTTCATTTTGCACATTTTTTCACATCTTTCCGCACAAGTTTTCTTGCCTTTCCTTCCTTGCTTTGCACACTCTTTTCTAGATTGTTTCGAGTTTGGTTTTCTCGTTCTTTCCCTAATTTTCGCCTTTAGATTTGTTTTGGCTTTCCATCGCCCGAGGGCGTACAGTAAAAGGCTTGTTAAAGCCAACATTGTCCCGGAATGAGGATTATTTTCCCCTTTTTGATTTTCTCGTATTTACCCCAATTTCCACTAATTTACAAGACGCTTTCCGAGAATTTCTCGATTTTCACGATTTTCCTCATCGCCCAAGGGCATACAGTAAAGTGGCATTCTCAATGCCTACATTGGGCCTCGGATTAACTTTTCCCGTTGTTTCATTTCTTTAGTTCGATTTGGCATGTTTTCAGTCGTATTTAGCATGAGCATATAGAATAAGCAAGCATACATCCATAGACCGTTGACAATAGGGAAACCTAGAAAGACCGAGTTTTCTCATGCAAATGGGGGTGCCCAACCCCTTCCCTATGTATAACCAGAATCCTTACCCTTTCTCTGGCCTACATTCATTTGTGCATTATCCATTAGGCATGTAGCACGCATATACATTCAGCATCTTATTTGCTTCTCGATTTTCTTGTGTTTTTGGTTTTCCTCGTCTTTCCATTAAAAGACTAGGTGGCGACTCCTTTCGTTATCCTTTTTATCTTCCCTTGGTGTTTTTGGGTCTAGTCACTTTTTCCGGATTCACCATCTTCGCTGTGACCATATCGGGTCTCCTCGTGTGCTTTCACGCACCCGGTAGTAGGAGAGCCGCACAAGGGTTCCACCAGCATGGTCATAGGAACTGGTGACTCTGTAGGGGATAACCAGATTCTAGCTTTCATTCTGGTTTCCCTACTTGTCTTTGGTTTGTTTACATTATGATTGCTTGCTTGTTCTGTTACTTGTACATATTTGACTGAACATGCCTTTTTAGCCTTCTTTACACTATTGCTATGCCACTACACATGCACATGATCTAATTCATGCTTTGTTTGTCAATACTTGCTTTTTATTCACCTACTTGAGCACTACACCAGCACATGCCATTTTTATGCCTTTTGTCAGACTTTTGGATGCCATAATTGTGTGTTTTTTCCCTTCTTTTCGAATTTGCCATGATTAGGAGAGTAGAGACATGTTTACCTCCCTATCTGGTTAAAATAAAACACACAAATTTAGGTGAACAATTAGTAAAACATGACTAGAGACAAATGCTCATAATTCCCTATGGTTAAAACACACAAACTCAGACGAACAATTAATAATGCATAACTAGAAACAAATGCTCACAATCCCCTCTGGTTTAATGAAATGCACATAAAAGACACTAAAGCATATTGCATGTTTGATCATATAGGGCATGCATTTTCTCCTCTCTGTCTACCAATAGTTTGCGAAGGATGATTCTGACAGCCCGTTCTATAGCTTTGGCGTAGAGTGTGTTGCTAGTCTGTCCCCCCTTGTCTGGGGTCGTGTCGGTGCTAGTAGAGGGTACAACTCCTTGCTACTGCAGGAGACGAGGCCACAAATGCACCACCCATTCACTGCCTGCGCTTTGACCAGGATTTAGAACAGGGACCTTACTTTTTGACTAGAGTCGAAAAACCCAAACCCCTGAGTGCGTCCCATATGGTTCGCTCCATGTGGGACATGCATGGTTAGAGAGAGCATGTTAGTAGCATTCATGTGCATGTGTGCCATTCATGCCATCTAACAAACAATTGCATAGCTAACTTATTTGCTAGTCTCTCTTTTCCACTGACACTTTAGGTTCTTTTCCTTTTGCCAAGAATAGATTTCTGTGTGCGAATTCCTAGGTCTGAGCCTAGGAGTTCCCTTCAGTGACCACAATCTTTAGGCATTGCTCTCGACTGTCTATTCTCAAGTTATTCGTCGCTTCCGATGATAGCTCCTTGTAGGCGTCGTCCTTTCATTTGCAATCGCAGCCCTGTCCTTACCCATTCGCGGTCCATCATGGCCCAGCGAGCTTTTGAGACCTCTACACCAACTGCCCTAGAGGGGATTTCATCACTCTTTTGCCATTTCATCACTCATTCCTTCATCGCTCCATGGTGGCTTCTTTCAGGCACCTGGAGTTCCTCGCCCTCCTATTTCGAGACACTGACAGACCTTTATTGGTCTGGAGCCCGCAACGGAGGCAGTTGCCATGACAACTTCCAGGGCATTTGATCTGTCGGTGCGCAGTCCTTCTGTTGACTCTCATTCATTTGATACCTAGTTGGCTGCTATTGTCTCTTCAATAGGAATTAAGCCCATAGCATCTTTGAACCTCCAGGCCCCTAGGACATCCTTGCCGCTTGATCTTCCATCCCTCGGTATCACTGCCGATGGTTCTGCCACTATGCAGTCTCAGTAGCTTCTAGCCCTTGCACAGAGGTTGCAAAGCATGGCTTTCTCTTTAGATCCCACTTTGATTGCGCCTGTTTGTCCCATTCCTGGGGATCCCGTTCCACCTGCTCTGGCACTTCATGTTGCACCAGTCACTCCACCACTACAGCTGTCGCCACAGTTTCCCGCTATCCCGACAACGAGCGTAGCCACTCTGCCTATAACGTCATATCCACAGCATGCACAGCATATTCCTCCATCGACTGGTGGTCAGCCTCTTAAACTGGCAGGAGCCTACGAACCCGACCATACCAGTTCAGCAGCTGCTGCTCCCACACAACTACACGCACCACACAACATAACATTTCAATACCTTTGCATCAGGTTCAGGCCTCAACATGCACACCACCACTAGCACACACACACGAGTACGCTGGTCATCATGCAACAGCACCAGGTGGCGAGATGATAGATCTGGTGGAACACACGGGTGCTATAGACACAGTGTGACCATGCCGACCCACAAGGGAGAAGGCGGATCGCAGCCATGCCTCGACTGGCGAAATGCGCAAGGAAAAGAAAAGAAAGGAAAAAGAAAGGAGTCGCCACCTAGTCTTTTAGTGGAAAGACGAGGAAAACCAAAAACACACAAAAAAGGCAAAAAAAAAAATCAATGCAAGGATGCATGCATGATTCATGCCTAAGGATAAGCAAGATGAATGCGAGCTAGAGAAAGGGTAAGGATTCTGGTTACGCATGGGGAA
>JAMKQA010247863.1:0-55518 GCA_024699735.1 Posidonia australis
GCAGATGATATGTGCATTTGGCTACCGCCAAATGATTGCCCTTTCACTGTTAAGGCAGCATACAATTTACTGAATGATGGGGGGTTTCGAAATAGGTAATATAAGTGCATTTGGGCCAGTGCCACTCCATTAAAGGTCAAGCTTTTTGCTTGGCTAGTAATAAAGAACAAAAATCTGACTAAAGAAAATTTACAAAAAAGATCATGGACTGGATCCCCTCTATGCACTTTTTGTCAAGTAAGTATTGAGCATAATAATCATCTGTTTCTTAACTGCTCTTTTGTTAAAAAAATTTGGGATTTCTTCCTAGCATCACCTTTATACCCTGGATTCTTCTCTGTGACAGATATATTCCTATCTGTCCCCAATCTTAAATTCTATATGCCTTATTCTGGGTGGATTATGTTGGTCCAAGTCATCCTCTGGTTGATTTGGAAAGAAAGAAATAATAGGATCTTCAGAAATTCATGTAGTGATGCTTATGTTATTACTTGTGATATTATCTATTTCATGAATCTCTGGATAGACAACCTTGTTGCAGGTTTTGAGAAGGAGGAGATGAGGCTTTTTATGTCAGCTATTGCTGCTCAGCCTGCTGATTCCTCCAGCCTTTCTATCCCTTCCTCCTCCAGAATTCCCTCTGGAGCTGACTCTGTGCCCCTTGATGACTCTAGAAGAGGCTCTCTTCTCCCTGATGGTCTTTGATGCTTCCTTTGATAAGCATTGCAGCTTTGACTGTTTGGTGTAACATTTGGACATCATTTTTTGGGCTATTTGCCTATGGGGCTGTAATATTATATACAATACTATGTTTTCTTACTGGACATTTAAAGCCGATGAAATACATATCTAAACTTTTACCAAAAAAAATATACCTATGATACAAATATATTAGAATAATATATTTAAAATATTTATTATGTCATTACTAGAATATAAATTGAAAAATGTTATTATCAAATATTTGTAATTAAAATGAATAATGATTATTAAAAATATTATATGAATTTATTTATAAATTAAAAGACATATCCATAATTGATTTTCTATATTTTTCATCACGTATTCATGAGTCATGACAGACTCAAAACCTTCAGTGGATGGTGGAAACGAAGTGAAAAGAACAAGGCATTTAGCCGAGAAGCACAATTCGATAAAGGTAGTCAAATATGAAATACTTTTAGAGAAAACGTACCGTATCAATCGGGTCCTAAACCATCAAGTCAAAGATGGACGGTTGGCACTACAATTGCATTCTGTTCGTCATAATAAAAAAGAAGAGCCAACAATTGATTCATTCTTCCACCAATGACCTGCAATTGACTAGCACAAGTCGTTCGCATATAATTGGATTTAGTTTGGCTTTGATTTTGTCCTTTTCTCTATCAAAGTAGAAGCAATTGTCTTTTTTTTTATTTTACATATTATAACTTTCAATTATTGATGTGGCTAAAGCACGCCATGTACGAAGCTGATGTTACTTGTGCCATTCTCGATGTACATTGCATAGAGAACTTGGTAAACCAAGCCACTAACAACACTCATCTACCATATTCTCAACGGGAAAGGTGTTAGATACCTCCACACGCTCGACGAATCGATTTTTCTCAGAATCTCGCTCGCATGTATGAAAATGTGGGCACTTGAATGTCAATTAATGAGATTATATGGATGATACAAGAGAAATAAATTATATGGCTAAGGAAACAAGTCTATCTAAAAATTAAGTGCAATCAAAACCGGGAACATAAAGTAAAACACAAGATGGAAACATGGTGGGACCCATGGCTAGGCCGTGCCAGATTTCACCCCTGGATGAATCACGCATGAGCACCGCGCAAGTCAATCGCACAGTCATAACGCGCCTCCAGAGGTGCTAGGGCTTTATGCCATCATGGCTTGATCCCCCCCACACAAGAAATATAATGTAGATGAGTAATAAGAAGCGGTGAAAGTAATCTGGTTAGGACTCATGCATGAGCTAGGAACTTGGAAAATCACTTCAACAAGGAACCAAGTAAAATCTCGGGGTGTGTGCAAATCTGAGGATAAAAACATGCTAAAAGAAGCAAATGTGCATGGGTAAGCTAGAAATGGAGAGGTGTGGTCTTGGCTCGGTCGAGTCTGTCCCCATCCAGGCCCTGTCCGTTACGCACATGTGAGACGCGTGATCGGGGCACACAGGCGGAATAGGGGCCAGACCTTCCGTCTTCATCGCCTCATCCACGAGAAGCGACACATCACCAGGCCCGAAGGATCGTCCACGAGCTTGGGGAGACTTCCATGACATGATGCAAATGCAGAGAAATCAACGAAATGCAAAGGGTTCTCCTCCCCATCCCCGTCACCAGGTCAGCACCATCCCCCCTCCGACGAGCCACCATGGGAGGTCTCTAGCATGGGAGGACAACTTGGTCGCTCTAGGGGATGAAGGAAGAGGGGAAGGGACTGTCAAACTTCTGCACCAAGCGCTCAAAGGCTGTGGTAGCCTCACGTCAGTGATCAACGTCCGCCGGCAGTAGGAATGACAGGATGCAGAAATGGGAGCAAGTAACACGAAATGAACTAGGCAGGAGCGATGCAAATATGATGCCAGATATTCCTATGGTAGTCCTATGAGAAGGGCTGTACTTGTGGGCGGCTGAGGATGCGTCGCGGGCGTTAGTGAATGAGGGAACTCCGACGGGAGAGAGTGACACAACGACTGGATGGCTAGGAACGTCCCGGAGGTTGCCAGGATTGCTTAAAGGATGTGCGGGATGCTCACTAGACGCGGTGGAGGAAGTTTATTCAGAGTTGGATGTTCAGTTCACACTCTTCGACCAGGGTTCTCTCCAAATTCTCCCTCTGGGTTCTCCTTGAGCAATGGCTTCGTGTTTGGCTCAAGGGCTCCAGAGGTGTTTTGGTGGTTGCTTGGTGTGGTAGGTGGAGCAAGACAGGGCATGGTTGTAGGGAGTGGTTCGCCGGAGTTCACAGGCTTTATGTGATGGTGGGAGTGGCATAGGGTGATGGTGGAGACAAGGCGTGGGAAGACTCTGGAGGTGTCTAGCATGTCGGGAGACATGTCGTGGTTTCGTGCGCAACGTTGCTCGTACGAGGTACGAGATTGTACGATGAAAGCGACTAATCAAGTGACGCCTGTCGTGTTGCCCTGGCCTTGACACGCACTTGGGCTGCGCATGTCATCAGGCCAGAGCACACGGGCTGGGTTTTAAGTGCTGGGCTTAGTTGGATGAGTGGAGTTAAAGGTAATTAGAGGTTTTTGGGTTGGTTTAGGTTCAAAGGTTTGGTTGGGGAACTGGAGAAAGTCCAGGTTAGCCATTTAGTTGCACTCTCTGTCGAGTCCGCCTGCCAACATTGGCTAGAATCCAAGGTGTCTATAGATGCCTCTTCCTGAGCGAGGTCAAGGGAATCGAGACCATTGCTCAGGGTTGAGAGAAGACACCCCGTCCCGGTCAACAGGAAGAAAACTTTGCTATTGGCCATAAGTTGCTTATCTGGTGGGCGCATCGATGGTCACGGCTCGTGTGTCGAGGTACAGATGCTAATGTAGGTGATGTCCCTCTAGAATGCTTAGATGATCGTGCGTCGGAACCAGGCAGGTATGCACGTGGTTTCGAGCGATGCTAATGCTAATGTAAGTGTCGCTAATGTTAAAGTGCTACTGTATTGTAGGCGGATGCTGATGAAGTGTGCACTTCAAATGTATGATATGCTGATGAGGTGGGGTATGCTTGATTACGACGTATGTGTTGTGTAGATGCTAGTTGGTACGTGCGAATGAATGCTGCGATGCTTGATGAGTTGACAGACTCATCACCAAATAGTTTCGGTTATCAGCCTGAGGAGAAGAGGGGCATGGCAATACTGACGGGCTTGCCGACTGAAAAGTGACTGGTGACGAAAGTCATCTGGGTAGTTCGGGGTACCGACCTTAGAGAAACAGGCATCCTAGATCCTGTCTGCCTGAACAGGGAACTAGGAGGGGGGGTGATAAGATATCAGACTCGTTGGGTCGAGAAAAAAGAATAAAGATAGAACCAAGTCGCTGTCGGTGTACAGACAGGTCGGCTAGGAGTGGACAGAAATAGAACCAAGTCGCTGTCGGTGTACAGACAGGTTGGCTTGGAGTAGACGGAAATAAACCAAGTCATTGTCCGTGTACAGACAGGTCGGCTTAGAGCCGACAAAAAGGAGAGAGCTGGCAAGTTATCGGACTTACCGCGCCGACAGAAGAGTGAAGCGTTGATAAGAGCGATCGCTGACGTAGGTCTAATGTTGCCTCTTCCTGGGTGCTCCTAGACATTGGCAAGGTAGGGGCAAATCTGTAATCTGCCTAATCCCCCTGAAGTCTATATGTAACTGACTCTACTGCAAAGGATGTCTTTACAAACTGTCATAGGGCATGCGAGAGCCTTTAGTAGGTGGTTAGGGTTCAAAATCCCTCTACATACTGATAGGGGCAAATCAGTAATTCCAATCGTGATGGAATACACTGCAAATTGACCACATGATTCTGAGGTGCCCTTGGGCTCCTGACAGGCTCTGGACGGCAATGGGAGCACCAACAATCCTAGGGTCGATTGACAAGGCATTACGGTAGCTTTCCCTTGAACCAAAGAGTTTTGAGAGTGCTTGAGCAAAAAACTGAATTCTGGTGCAATAGGGGCCATCTTGATCTCTCACAGGAGGTCAAGCCTGGTAGTCAATCTGCCTTGGTGGTAGTCGAGGGTCTTCATGTAATTCAAGACATTGTAGGGGCTTTTCTGTAATTTCCCAAGCTATCCCATGAGCTCAAACTGTTGTTTTGAGTGGTGCTTATGTCCTGACCAAATTCTTGGAGTATTCGCTTAGCTTCTGACTGCATGCATTGGGGCTTTGGTCAGTATATAAGTTCTAGGGGCCTCTATGCAAAATTTCCAGTTCTGACTCATTCAAAGATTTTCCAAAGCAATGAACTACCTGATGCCGATCTGAGTTCTTCGAATCTTTCTTGGTGGTAAAGGCTTGACAAGCGAAAACTTTTTGGCATCTAGAGAAGTCTAAGGACCTGTTTGCAACTTCTAGAAATTGTTGTAAAAGTTTGCAAAACTTGACTGCCAAGGCCAATCCGAGTGGCAAATCTTGTCCTGGAAACCTTGTCTGGAGTCCTGGAGGCTGCACGGACTTTTTTTGGCCTTTCTGATTTCCGAGGGATGGTTACGCTTTTCACTAGATAAATTGCAACTTGGTCCATAGTTTCTGCAAAAATTGCTAAGGCTAGAATAAATTTTCCAAACATGTGCGGTTCACCAACAGTTATTCCTGTCTTGAATGGGTGCAAGGCGGTTGGTCTTCTCCTCCAAACTTTTGCATGCTCTCTTTCATTGACAAAACAAAAGCAAATTCATTTAAAACCTCTCCACCAACTCCAAACGAGCCACCCCTCCTCCTTTCTACGTCCCCTCATCTCCCACTTCCTTTTCCCCATCGTGAACGGTGGCTAGGGCGTGGAGCGGCAGAGTGGTGCGAGCGACGGCAGTGGCGGGAGGGGCTTTCAATGGGTGCGTCGACGGCGTGGGGGATGCAGACGGGAGTTCCGGCGTGGGGAGCTTCGGTGGGTGCGTCGATGGCGTTGGGGGTGCAGACAAGAGTTCCGGCGTGGGGAGTTTCGTCGTGAGGGGCTCACCGCATCGCCGACGCAAGGGACTTCTGGACGACACTCGCAGGCGCAGCAGAACTCGAGCTTGAGCGCACGTCATCAACACGAAATGGTACCCCCTTCTCTTTTGTCTCTCGTTTTCCTCCTCCATGTTTGCTTATTGCCATTTCTTGCTTCGGGCCCCCCTTCTTTGTGTTTCCTGTGTACACGGCCACTTCCCCCTTTTTCGCCGTCGAGTGTCCAGGGTTCCTCGCTGGTGGGGCGGCAACCGGTGGGTGTAGGCTGGTGGCTGGCTTTGGTTTTATGCTCATCCATACATGTATATATAGAAAAACACTATACTTTCTTGGATAATCAACTGACTATACTACCATGCCAATATTTTCCTTAAAAATGTGCCATCATGCTTGTTTGGACGACACTGTAAAAAGTCACTGAGCCTGTTGTTGTGAATGATATTGTGAAGCATGCTGCCATCGACGGCGTGGGGAATGCCTTGGATAAAAATTCTGGTTTTTTCCTTTTACTGTCTTTGGTTACTCTGACAACTTGTGTTTTTGGTGCAACGGTCTACCACGGCTTTGTTTTGATAACATGCTCATTTAAACATGATCTTGCATTTGCAGTTTGATTCTGAGTCCGAGTTTGAGGTGACCCAGGCGAGCAGGATTGCCTTCAGTTCGTGAGCCCAGGGACATGGGTCTAGCTCATGATCTGGGGCTACTTTTGGTTCACAAGCACGGGGTCGTGGATCTAGTTCACGATCTAGGACTGCTTCTAGCTCCCAGGTGTCGGAGGAGGCGATGCTCAATATCCCTGAGGATGTAAGAAATCAAGACTCCACCTGCTCTGGTGTTTTTCTTATGCATGCTTTTGATTTGCTGAGCTGAATTTCCTTTTTGGCAGGAATCCAGCAACTTCGGGGGTCGGTTGTTGGAGGAAAACCACATCTGCAACCGTGAAGATTTTGAGGTTCCCTTTCCCTTTTCTACACAAATTTACATGTCGTAATTGATTTCTGACCCTGCTGTTCTTTGCTCATCAAGTCGGCGATACCAGGCGAGTGATGCGGTGTCTCTGGATGCCAATGTTGGAGCACTTTGAGTGTCTCCTTGGCTTTCTGAAGGAATTTTTACTACACCGTACCCCGTTTGGGAGTCTCCTGTGCCTTTGAGCAGTCCATGGGCATTATGATTTTTTCGGGCACTTGTGGAGCGGTGGCAACATGAGACCCACACTTTTCACCTTCCCTTCGGCAAGATGACGATCTTGCTGGAGTACTGGGCGCTGCTGACAAGCTTCTACTTCAGGAAGGAGCCTATAGTCGGCAAGGCCATCTTGTGGTTTGCCAAGGTTACGGAGCTTTTAGGTCATGAGTACCCACCACTAACCCGATCAGCACACTATCTCCGCTATAGTTTGATCAAGGAGTGGAACCTATTCTGGCTGGATCCAGCACAAGGATCAAGGGAGGCGGAGTTCATTCTTCGCCACTTCCTGATGGAGTTAATGGCTCTGATTTTATGTGACACTTCTGGATACTATGTCTCGGCAGATTGGCTGATATACCTTGCCTACTTGGATCACTTGGATCAGTATGACTGGGATGGCGCCAGTTATACCTACATGCTCTGTGGCCTGGACAGTGTCGTAAAGAGCAATCAGCGGTCCCACGTGGGGCTCTACCCATTGCTGACGGTAATCTCATGTGTTATCTTCTTCAATTTAAGTAATATGATTATGTTCTAACCTGCTTTTCTGCATTCGTAGTATTGGTGTATGGAGCATTGTATGCAGGGACATTACTTCTTCCGCCTCCGTCCCAGACTTCTCCCCCTTCCACGGTAGTGGTGTGAGCCGGACCACCATTCTGCAGTAGGGGTGTACAATTATGAGTCTTATCGCTATCTACTAGACCTGCTATCGATACATGACGTGAGTTTGCAAACATCACACTTGTTTACAACTTTCTTTGTTTTGATATCTTGCTGGACTGACTTGTGTTCTGTTTTGCCCTATATAGGTCGAGTTGAAGCTGTTTGAGCGGTACGTTGGGCTAGATTGGGAGCCACTGAACTCCGCTCGGACCTACCGCCAGAAGTAGATGAAATGTTTCTGCTTCAAGAAGTCTGCCTTTTATCTTCGAGGCCAGGTTCGTCATCAGTTCACCCCAGAGTTCGGCATCCCGCTCCCGCCTCCTACCGAGATGGTGCCTCAGGCCACTACCTGAGTACAGGCTCGCTCTATCGCAGCGGAGATCAAGGTCGACCGGAGTCGATACACCCTCCGTCCCACCAACTATGACGACTACTAGGAGTGGTATGAGCACGCTTGCAAGCCATACCTCTTCGAGGAGAACCTCCTTGAACAACAACGGGATATGTGGTTCTCGGAGAACTAGGCTGAGGTAAATCTTACTTTCTGCTTGTGGCATCACTTGACCCCATGATTCTGGCTATTCTGACACAATTGTTTGCTTTTGTTGCAGCGGTTCTAGGGCAGGCTGAGTGATTTCTATGCTCAAATGCGACGAGCCAAGGTATTGCATTCTGCCTCTTCTGTTTTATAGTTCCTGACTGCACATGCCCAATCATACTGACAACACTACCCTTATCTGTAATAGGGCCCGACGGGAAGCTCGCGGGGAGCTAAGTGTTTTCCTGGTTTTGTGTTTATCATTCTTTACTATGAACAATCGAGACTAACCCTCTTATTTCAGGGATACCCGCTGGAAGACGTCATCCTCGGGAGTAGCGGTGACGAGGCCAATCCCGACCTCGAGGAGGATGCTTCTGCAGCCGGGGACTTGCCAGGCACTTCTGCTTTTGCCCCCTCCCGTGCTCGTGCGGCTTCAGCTGCTGCCCGACGGCTCCGGCGCAAGGGCGAGCGCCGCACCGCTCGTGCTTCCCAAGGGCGGGAACCAGACGAGAGCGACGACGAGGCCTGCGATTAGTTACTCATTTGACTTTGTATCTCTGCAAGTGTTGTAATTTAAACATCATTAATTGTAAACCTTGGTTCTATAAGCTTGAACTATTTCTTTAATTGCCAACTTCTAGATGAGTGTCTTCTGAATTGTCTATCTTTGTTGTGTGCCTTGAATGTGTTGGTTTGTGCTTGTAGCCGAGCTTTAGGTCCTTTGCGCAAGTTGGGCGAGCTCTAGAACAGCAATGGCTCGATTGAGGAACCCTATGCCATACGTGCATGTGGTACACGTGTCCTCTAAGCGCATCTCAAATGAAGGTGTAGCTACTGGAAATCCCTGATGAACACGCGTAGGTGGCACGCGCGTCTCCTCAGTGCCTCTGTTATAGGGCCCTAGTTCCCTGCCCAACACGTGCATGTCCAGCGTGCAACCATGATGCACGTGACCTCTAACACATTCATGGGTCGCCATCCCACGGTTGCTCACGGGCTCTTCTTCTTCCTTTAAAGCAGGCATTGGCTGAATGAGGGGGACACATTTGCCTCACTCCCTCTGGCCCAGACTCCTCCGTGGCTTGGTCCCTCTTCCTCCGATGATGCCTCCTCCACTCCTCACCAAACGGCGGCTAGGGCTCTACTCCACCAGGCTTCTCTTCTTTGGTGGCTGGTGCTCTACTCTTGGGTGGCATGGTGATGCTTCCATGGCAAAGTGGGATGGTTGCAAGCCGTGGGTCCTTAACATGGTGCTTTTGTGGATTTTCTAGGGTTTCCCTACGATGGTTACTCCTCCCCACTACTCGAACGTGCTGAGGTGCTGGATTGACATGCTTTTTGATAGTTACTGGGAGAAACTACGATGCTGGGGGATCTCTGGACGTCTCTTGAAGATCAGGGATGTTGAGGTGAATCGATATCTCCTGTGCACCATGGCCAGATTCTGGAAACCAGCCCTCCACGTATTCTGATTTGGTCGTGAGGAACTAACCGTCACCCTTGAAGAAACCAGGCGAATTTGTGGCCTGTCAAGACTGCTGGGGCCTCCAGCCTTCATGCACCGGGATGGGTATGCATTTTTCCTTTCCCAGCTAATTGGTCTAAATACTGCAGAATGCGGGAGGCATTTAATCTGTGCAGATGGCTCGAAACCCATGCTGCGCTTGGACTACTTTGATGAAGTGATTATGAGGCGCTCTGCACTGGGAGACAATCTATGGCTGTGTGGCTTCGTCCTCTGTTTCCTTGGGGAACTCATATTCAATCATGGTCGGATGACCGTAGCGATTGAGGTAGCTGAGATTGCTTTGGCCGTGGTGAGCAAAACAATTGATCTGGCACCTATGATCATGGCTGAAACATATCGGGGTCTGGATCGTGCTCTTCACCGGTGTCGCCACTTCTACGGCTATGGAGCACTAGTGCGGGTAACCTTGAATTTTGCCAAGATTGGCACATCTATGTATTGACTCAATGCTTGGACAAGTGTGGTTGGCGACTCACATGGGAGTCGTGGTCCTGCGCCCCTAAAGACCAGCATTTGTGGCCTATTGCCAGAGCGAGCATTCCCGGACCATTTCTGGAGTATGGGAGTTCTACGAGAAGCTGGAGGGGTTGTTTGGAAGTCTGATTACCTGGTGGATTGTCCCATCAACTGCGGAGCCTTTCACTGTGTTCTTCAATGACACCGACATGAGGGTGGTCGTTCTTCCTAGCCTGATTGGAGGAGTGGACTATCACCCTGTTCGTGTCCAGCGTCAGTTTGGTTTCTGTCAGGACACCCTTGAACAATCTCCCTTGCCTGCCATCTTTCGGCTGTATCCTTAGAATTCTACTTTCATGACCGCTGAACTGGCTCGTCTGCTACGAACTAGTGTTAACTCTAGTGATCTGACTTTGGTGAGAGGCACGGGATGTTCTGAGGCATATAAGGCACATACGCAGGTGGGCTAGCCAATCAGTGAAATAGCCCCTGGCGTTCCTTAATTTCAAAATGCTAGCAGCTCGAAGAGGCCTCGGACTGGAAGGAATAGCTGATCCGAGCATATGTAGCGTATATTTGTGACTTCTTTCAATGATTGTAGCCTTGAACTTGAATCTGAATGAAGAATATATGCTCTTTCATTGTGTGCCCTTTTTATTTCCAACTGTGACCAACTTCCTTGAATCGCTCTACCATAGCATCGGGACCAGCCAAAACATCTATCTTTGAGGACGTAGATTGGATACATTATTGTGATTTTCTAGGTTTGGCCTCCAAGCCGGGTATGCGGGAGGTACTTCTGCTGCTAGTTGGGCACTGGTGCCCCTAGTAGAAATGCGCATGTCTTACGTGCAGCTACCACGTAGCTCTCGGATGTGGGGGTAAATGCTGAAGTGCCTTGGCCTTTGGAGTCTCACACAAGAGCACTCCTAGGCTCGATGATCTACCTCTATCCATTCCCTCTACTGACCTTCGATGTGGAGCTACCGACTTGCACTAAACTCTTGGCATGAAACACCCGGTAAAACGTCCATTTGCCAAAACGTAGTTGACATGCCCCTGGCTATGGATGCTCTACTGAAGTCAACAAAGTGGGTAGTTGACATGCCCCTGGTTGAAAGTGAACCAAGTGGGCAGTTGACATGCCCCTGGTATTGATGCTCTACGGGAGTCAACCAAGTGGGCAACTAACATGCCCTTGGCTAGCGACTAGGCAAAGTCCTATCCTATGATAACGACGATGGGGGAAATAATGTAGATACAGATGCATGGATCGTGCTTACTTATTTATGCTGGGTCCTCAGCATTAGGAAAGCCTTGGTGCCTATTTGAATGGAAATAGGGGATCTTGTTGCCCTACGGACTCTATCCGGACGAACCGACAGCATGGATCAGGTTCCCATGGACTTGGCAGTTATGGTATCTCCAGACGAACCGACAGCAGTCCGCCTCCATGGTCGACCAGTAGTAGCCTTGTAGCATGATCTTCTTGGCCAACAAGATCCCATTCATGTGTGGGCTGCACACTTCAGCGTGGATCTATAGCATCAGGGTATCGGCCCTTTTCAGTCTACATGCCTCAAGAGCATCTGGTTGTAGGACCTTCTGTACAAATGGCCACCCCCAAGGGCATACTTCGACGCAAGCCGCTACATGGTCTTCTTGTCTGTGGCAGGGGTATCAGGTGGCAGGTTCCTAGTTTGCAAGAAAACCTTGATGTCGTGGTACCAAGGAAGCTCTTTGAGTGGATCGGCTTCTTTGATGCTCATGCAGTACACAAGGTAGTCCACTCGGGTCACCGATACGTCCACCACGTGATCGTTTCGTATGGACAACCACGACGCCAGAGTTGTCAACGTGTCTGCATATGCGTTCTTGGCTCTGTTCATGAAGGAGAAGGAAATGTCTTCGAATTCTGTCATGAGCTTCAGGAGATATGAGTGGTATGGCACCAGCTTCAGGTCTTTTTTCTTCCAACTCCCATTCATTTGGGATATGATCAGCAAAGCGTCGCCGTGGACTTGCAGCTTTCGTACTCCATGCTCTATTGCAGCCTGCAGGCCAAGGATGCAAGCATCATATTCCACCTTATTATTGGTGCACCGGAACGACAGTTTCTTGGAAAACGGGATGAGCTATCTTTGGGCGTCGCCAGCACTTCCCCGATACCTTGGCCTTTCTTGTTTACACCGCCCCCCCGTCAAAGTAAAGGCGCCACAACTTTTGGTCTTCCGACTCCTTGAGTCTCGAGTCATCCATGGCGAATAATATGTCTTCGTCAGGAAACTGGTCTGCAAGGGCTGATACTCTGGCAAAGGCAAGTCTACCAGGTGATCTGCTAAGGCTTGTCCCTTCACTGATTTTTGCGTCACGAAGGTGATGTCATATTGGGATAACAAAACCTGCCACTTGACGCATCTGCCCACCAGTGCCGGCTTCTAAATAAGTACTTCATCGGATCGTGCCGACACAACAGCAAGACTGGATACGCCATCATGTAGTGCCGCAAGCGTTGGGTGGCCCAAACCAAGGATAAGCAAACTTTTTCAATGGGGGTATACCTGGCTTCACAATCATTGAACTTCTTGCTCAGATAGTACGCCGTCCTTTCTTTACGACCTGTCTCATCATGCTGTCCCAATACGGCGCCCATGGAGTGCTGCGTAACTGACAAGTAAAGGAGGAGTGGCCATCCCGGCGTTGGGGGGACTAGGATTGGTGGTTGGGCTAGCAACTATTTGATCTAATCGAAGGCGACTTGGCACTCCGCACTCCAGGTGATCTGAGCATTTTTCCTCAAGAGCTTGAAGATTGGCTCACATATGAGAGTGAGCTGGGTGATGAAGTAGCTGATGTACTGTAGGCGCCCCAGCAAACCCCGAACCTCCTTCTCTATGGCTGGAGAGGGCATTTCGATGATGTCTCTAGCTTTATTAGGGTCGACCTCAATTCCCCTTTGGCTAACTATATATCCCAAGAGGTTTCCTGATGTCACGCCAAACACACATTTACTGGGATTCAGTCAGAGCTTAAACCTCCATAGGCAGTCAAACAGCTTTCTCAGGTAGGCAAGATAGTCGTCAGACTCTTTGGATTTGGCAATCATATCGTCCACGTACACCTCGATGTCATGGTGCATGAGGTCATGGAAAAGTATTGTCATTGCCCTCTAGTACGTCGCACCGGCGTTCTTGAGTTCGAACGGCATCACTTTGTAGCAAAAGACCCCCCAAGGGGTGATGAACAATGTCTTCTCCATTTCCTCTTTTACCATTCTGATCTAATTGAAGCTTGAGAAGTCATCCATAAATGACAACATTTTGTACAATCCGTGGTGTTGTCTACCACTACATCGATGTGTGGTAGTGAGAAATCATCTTTCGGGCTCGCTTTGTTGAGGTCTCTATAGTCAATGCACATGCGAACTCGTCCATCCTTTTTCGGCATTGGAACTACATTGGCTAGCCATTCTGGGTAAAGGACGACTTTTAGGAAATTGACTTGGTGTTGCTTCATGATTTCCTATTTTAATTTGAGAAGCCACTGCAAGCGCCATCTTATGATTTTCTTCTTGACTGGCTTGGCGTTCGGCTTCAACGGCAGAGTGTGCACTACTATCGCGACATCCAGTCCGACCATATCATTATAACTCCAAGCAAAAACATCGCTATACTCCTTCAGAAACGTAATAAAATCTGCCCTCGCCTGTGGTGACAATCTGGCACTGATGTGGACCTCCTTAACATCGCCTGGCACGTTGATATTCACCATCTCCATGTCCTCCTCGATGTGCAAGTTCGGACCTCCAAGTTGTCGTCACGAGGGTGGAATTCCAGCACATCTTCTGAATCATCGACACCTGTGTCGTCCTCCTCCTCGTACACTATCAGTTCTGACAATACCTCCTCTTGGAATGCTGAGTCAGTGACATCAAAAGAGAGGATCTGCTCTGACTCCTGCCCCTATTTACGCTTGAGGAGTGTAATGCTGACTCTGGTGTTCTTGTAGCTACACTATGTGAACTCCGATCCTGTGCTTTTCTACTACTGCGGTGCTGGCCTATTCTTCTCCGTCCTCTACAGTAGTTCTAATATTTTTGTTTTTTTGTATTTTTTCTGATTTTTTGTACTATTTACAATAATCTTCCCCCGATGGTCGTCTTGTTGGTGACTGCTTTGGGGGTTGCTTCCTGGGCTCTCTGAGGAGCCTTCCTCGAGGTCTTTTTTTTTGGCCCTCGCCTACCTCAAGGCGAGGCTTGTGCTGCACATACCACCTAGACTGCCTCTTGGCTGCTCGGAGATCATCTCCTCTGGTCTAGTCCTGATTGTTTTACCCTCCTCCATAACCATGATTGCTGGAGGACCCTGTTGATTCTAGGGTGGGGTGAGTTCTAGCTCTGATGCTACTGTTTTCCCTTTTCTCTTCCTGTCTTCTTCGGCTACGTCCTCCGCCAAGACCACCAGTTGTTCTTGGAATAGCACTTCCAGGTCATTTAACACTATGTCTACATGGGTCTCGATGGCTGCACACTCTTCCTCATCCAAGGCGAAGTCAACATAGTAGGCGCAAGATTCTGACTGCACTAGAGATCTGGGAACAGGAAGGGTTGGGATATTACTGTTGCTGAACTGCTGCATCTATGTTGCTGCTGCCCCTGGTAACCCTGTTGATGGTGTTGCTACTGTGACTGAAACTGGCTGTGGTTGTGATACTACTGCTACTGGAACTGGCTATGGCTGTGATACTGTTGTGATTGAAACTGGCTGTGGTTGTGATACTACTGTGACTGAAACTGGCTGTGGCTGTGATACTACTATAACTAAAATTGGTTGTGGCTGTGATACTGTTGTGACTGAAACTGGTTGTGGTTGTGATACTGTTGTGATTGAAACTGGTTGTGGCTGTGATACTACTGTGACTGAAACTAGCTGTGGTTGTGATATTGCCGCTGCTGGAACTGGTTGTGGCTGTGATACTGTTGTGATTGAAACTGGATATGGCTATGATACTACTGCTGCTAGGGATGGCAAAGCTAGACAGGTGGATGCTGGGACTGCTGCCTGTTGCTGCTCTGCTCTGCCTGTGGGGCCTTGCTCAACTACGCTCAAGGTCTCTTCATCTGTGTAGTAATCCTCAATGCAAACCCACTTGACATCTTCTGCTGTACTCTGTTGTTGCTGCACTACAATGACTGGGGACGAGGTCCTGTTCGGGTCCATCACACCTGCACTAACGAAGTTAGTCAAATCCTGAGGGACAACCAACCTTCGGTGCCTGCACACACCTCCCTGTGGTCCCTTGTATCCAAGTCCTTCCCAGTCCTTCTTTCCTCTGCCTCGACGGGATCCGTAATCCCTTGACCGTATCGCCTAATTGGTGCTCCCTTTTCGTATCCCCACCGGTGAAAAAGGTTCTCAACCATCAACTGAGTGTGGCTATGGACAGACAAGAAGCTAACACGTTCGAATTCTGGAACAAAATTGATCGATTTGAAATGGTTAACACGGTAGAGTACATCCGACGGTTTGGGATCAAAGTGGACAGTTTGAAGATCAACCAAAGAGACTGCGTCAATCTCATCCTTCTCAAAGTTCTCTGCCATGACAACTACAATGTCGTCGCCATAGCAGAACTTGATCATACGGTGCAAGGTTGACGGGATGACTTGATGCTTGTGCAGCCAAGGATGCCTAAGCAGAAGATTGAAAGTAGGTTCGAGATCAACAACATAGAATTCGACATCGAACTAAGCCGGACCGACAGTCAGAGGAATGACCAAAACTCTCAACACGTCGTGGTGCGTGTTGTCAAAAGACGTTATCCCCTTGACAGTTGGCGTGATATCCTCGGCTTTGAATCCGATTTTGCTTGCGGTGCACAAGGGACAAATGTTTAGACCTGCACCGTTATCAACCAATGTCAGAGGGATTCAGAACTTTTGGAACTACACGGTGACAAACAATGGTTGGTTGTGATTGGTTTCCACCGGGGGCAACTCCTGGGATGGGAAGGAGATGACCCGTGGCGTTGCGATCATGTCTACCATGTTTTCAAGGGTTGTGGGCTCAATGGTGGGGGATACATGGGCTGCCTGGAATACCCTGAGGAAGGCCTCCTAGTGTTCGGCTGAGGTATGGATGAGGTCCCATATGGATATATCGGCTTTGACCTTCTTCAGCTTGAAGTTGAGATCATCTGGGGATTTACTAGCAGTGCTGGTGGTGGGTTTAGGAGTTACCTCCTCTGTGACGGGGTGAGGGGGTTGGCTTGTTTACTGAGGTGGAGGTGGTATTGGGTGGCTTGCCCTGGGGACCGAAGCTGGGGGCCTGTACACCCGTTCGAACCATGTGATTTTGCACACATTTCTATGGCATAGTCATAAGGTACCCGGTGGGTATCCCTAGTCAAATTGATGACCAGGGGTGTATAGGCTGCCAACTCTAGCTGGACCACTGGTTGGCCGGTGGAAGGCATGGTGGGGTAGGCTACTAATTGGATGGGCTAGACAGGGGCTGGCTGCGGTCTGGCTTCAAGGCAGATGGGTTGAGCTGAGAGAAATCACATGGTAGGTGAAGCGATCGCACGCTGTATCCTAACGGCCAAGTGAATCATGCTGATGACGAGTTATGAACTGGAGAGGAAGGAAAGATATTGCTGAGACGGGAATGATTAAAAGGCAAGGTGGATAAGACCAGATGGGTCCAGCTGGGAAGAGTCGAACCTGGTAGGAAAGAGGTAGTGAACCCCTGAGGTGCCCGGTGTTCCTGGATTGGTGTGTTAAGGGAGAGGCTAACTGACTATACTGGGGTGTGGCTATACTCGTGCTGGTGCTGGAGTGGGTGCAGACCCTGCATCCTGACTGTTGATGACAATGACCTTGCAGTCAATGAGGTCCTATATGGCATTCCAAAGAATGAAACAGTTGTCCGTCGAGTGCCCCGACGTCCGATGATAACTGCTGTACAAGTTCGCTTTATACCACACCGACAATGGATTCAGCGGTGGGCGAACGTCCGAGAACCTGAGGAGAGATTGCACCTTAGGAAGGATGGCACTCAATGGCTAGACCAGTGGGGTGAATTCTAGGTCAAGTCGTCGGGGCCTCTCCTATCGAGGGGTGCTGTCCTTGCCTTGCTGGTGCTACGAGATACACTGGCTCGGTGGTGGTAATGATGTGGGGTGTCCTATGTGCTGGTGCATAAACTATCTGATTTTGAGTCGACAGGCCCACCACGTTCACTGGCACGGTAGGGGACCCAAGGTACACAACGATGCTCTTCGGGGGGTCCCTCCTCTTCGGATAGTTGGAGCTGAAGCTGGAGCCATTGTTGTTGTTGTTGTTGGTGTCGGCGTTGTGGTTAGAGGTGGTTGCTTGCTTGGCAAACGCAGTGAGTGCAAGGAAGCTGCCACTTCGTAGCGAGCCTTCCACGTGGGCGTCGGCTCTAATCAGAGAGGAGAAAATGGTGATAGGCTGGATGCTAAGTAGAGCCCTTATGGCTGGTTATGCCCCACGGATGATCATCTCGATAGGCTACTTGTCAGAGGGCCTATCCTTGACCTATGAAGTAAGGGCACGTTAGCACCCGACGTACTCTTCATACGGCTCGAGGGGCTTCTGCTTGATGGCGGCCAAGTCCTCCCTCTTGGGGACTAGGTCGAAATTGAAGGAATACTGTTCCAAGAACACCTGGGCTAGGTCGTTCTAGGTCCAAATGGTCACCATGTCTAAGGAAGTGAACCACTTCAAGGCAAGACCAGAGAGACTTTTTTGGAACAAATGGATCAACAACCTTTCATCAGCCTGAAGCTGAGTGAGGTCTTCGCAGTATGCCCTCAGATGGGAGATTGGGTAGTCCTTTCCGTTGTATTTTTCGAAATCTGGGACTTGGAAATTCGGTGGGAGAGTAGCCTCTAGGAAATAGCAGAGGTCCCGAAACTGAAAAGACTGGTGGTCCCCACCCTACACTTGTCGAAGTGCTCTTTCCAAATCACCCATCCTGGAGAGGAGTGCATCAGGGGTCGCTGCTGTTGAGACTAGCGTAGCCTGGGCAGGTACCAAGTATGTCGTATGGGTCGCACCAAGGTGCTCCTCCGGATCCACCATCATACCACCTGGTGTCATGGCATGATGGTCGGCATACCTGTGTGAGTGTGTAGTGTGGTGCAAGATGCATGGGGGAACCTATGTCTGATGCAGGGATGGAGGGTAGGTAGTATGCTATGCTATGAGTGGTGCATGGATTTTGGGCAGCAGTTGCTGTCCTGGTGCGAGTCTAGGCAACGGGATAGGAGGATGTTGCAATCCTGACAGTCCGAGAGGCTAGCCACCAGGTGTTGGAGATGCATGCTGTGATGAGTGAGATGAAGGTGAAGGATGCAGGATCGACACCCCCATCGCCTGACTAGCGAGGAGCTAGGGCGATGGTCGGGGAGGTGTAGTGGATGCAGAGTGGAGCACCAAAGCCGCGGGCGGCGAGACCTCAGGGGGAGGAGATGCTGGGAGTAGTGAGGAGTCCAGGGATAGTGCCATGCCCTGCAGCATCTGGGCAAGGGCCAAGAAGTACTAGGCTTGCACGGCTGCACTCCCATCGGTAGTAGTACCAAGGGACAAGATTGTCAGTGGAGCTGACACAGTGGAAGGAAAAAGTGAAGCAGACTATCTAGAAAGGGCGATACTACTAGGGACGCTACCATAGCCGGCTAGTTGGTCAGGACAGATGGGGCCTACAGAGGGAGAGACACTGGCAATGCCGGAGCTCGAGTGGTGGTCACTACAACGGATTTAGTGACGGGCTCCAGACTGGGCAGGGTCTACCAGTGTCCCAACACAAAAGGGGAGGATCCTCTATGGGCCTGGAAGAGGCTGACATGGGGCAAAGAGGCAACTGAGGAAGTCAGGAAAAGGGATGAGGGAGTCAAAGTGGCGATGCCCTCGAAGGTGACAGCAAAAGGAGCCTCGCTGACACACTGGGCCATGGCAGAATATGAGCGAGTGCAAATAGGGTTACAGTAGTTGAAGGAAGGGCGGATCCTACGATGAGCTATCGTAGGAAGCGACAAAAGCTCGGGGGGAGGTAGAGAACGGGTGTCACACAATAACGAAACTGTAAGGGGACGCTCGAGCTCGGGTCAAAGGACTCGTGCACGAACCTATGGGCAAAAGCGACAGGAGCAGGTATCAAAACTTGAGGATAAGCAATGCAATGTTTATTAAGTGATATGAATAGCACACATGCACATGGATGCATCTAGCATGCACTCTCTCACCATCTAACTGTTTCCTAGGAGGTTGTCTACTCTGAATGCTCTCGGGGTGAATGGGTCTCCGACTCAAGGTAGAAAGTAGGGTTCTGTCCCATACCAAAGCTGTGGAACGGTGGTGCATTGGGAGCCTCGACCCTACCGAAGCATAGGCTGTACCCTCTACTAACACCAACACGACCCCGGACAAGGGGGACAACCCAGCATCAAATCCTACGCCAAAGCAATAGGACAAGAGAACTGGAACTAGCCTTCGCAGACTGTAGGTGGACTCAGAGGAGAGAGAATGCATGCACCTATATGATTAATCATGCATGTATGCTTGGTGTCTTTTACTTGCATTTTATTAACCAGAGGGGAAAAGAGTTCGAATTGGTCTCTAGTTTTGCCTTATTAATTGCTTCTCTGAGTTTGTGTGTTTTATTTTAAATCAGGAAGGGGAAGAAACATGTCTCTACTCTCCTAATCATATCAAGTACGAAAATGGAAGAAAACACGCAAGCAAGGCAAACAAGCAACCAAACAACGAGCAAAAAGCATGATCATGGTATGTACGAGTGTCGTGGCACCATGATAGTGAGAAATAAAAAACATCCAACACATCATAAAGCATGTATCATGGCATGTGCATCGTGATGTGGACATGATATCTCGGTGTAAAGTAAAACATACATCATCCATAAGGCATAATACATCCAGTGCATACAAGGAAAACCATGCAGGTGAGAAAGAACCAAAAACGAAAGTTGGAGTCTATCTTTTCCCCAGTGGAGCCGTTAGTTCCTGTGACCATGCCAGCAGAGGGGAACCACGCTCCCACACGATCGGAATCGCATGGAAGTTGGTAGGGCCATGGCGAATCCGACGATTCCGAAGCCCGAAAAACGACTCGAAAACATCGGAAAGCGATACGAAGATAAAACAAGGAGTTGCCACCTAGTCTATTCAAAAAAATGGGAAGACGAGGAAAACCGTATCAGAAAACCAAAACTCGAAATCAAATGTGAAATAAGATGACTCATACCAAACGGATTCAACACACGGATCATTGCGAACTGGAGAAAGGGTAAGGACTCCAATTACGTACGGGGAAGGGGTTAGGCACGCCCGCACGCCCAACGAATTGGTCTTTCTTAGAATCTCGCTCGCATGCATGGAAATGTGGGCACTTGGATGCCAATTAATGGGGTTATATGGATGATGCAAGAGAAATAAATTATACGGCTAAGGAAACAAGTCTATCTAAAAATTAAGCGCAATCAAAATAGGGAACATAAAGTAAAACACAAGATGGAAACATGGTGGGACCCATGGCTAGGCCGTGCCAGATTTCACCCCTAGTTGACAAGCGCATGAGCGACGCGCAAGTCAATCGCACAGCCACAACGTGCCTCCAGAGGTGCCAAGGCTTTATGCCATCATGGCTTGATCCCCCACACACAAGAAATATAATGCAGATGAGTATTAAGAAGCGATGAAAGTAATCTGGCTAGGACTCATGCATGAGCTAGGAACTTGGAAAATCACTTCAATAAGGAACCAAGTAAAATCTCGGGGCGTGCGCAAATCTGAGTATAAAAACATGCTAAAAGAAGCAAATGTGCATGGTTAAGCTAGAAATGGGGAGGTGTGGTCTTAGCTCGATCGGGTCTGTCTCCATTCGGGCCCTGTCCATTATGCGCATGTGAGACATGCGATCTGGATGCGCAGGCGGAACAGGGGCTAGACCTTCCTCCTTCATCTCCTCATCCACGGGAAGCGACGCATCACCAGGCCTGAAGGATCACCCGAGAGCTTGGGGAGACTTCCATGACATGATGCAATTGCAGATAAATCAACGAAATGCACAGGGTTCTCCTCCTCATCCCTGTCGTCGGCGTCAATGCCATCCCCCCTTTGGCGAGCCACCATGTGAGGTCTCTCGCGTGGAAGGTCAACTCGGTCGCTCCAGGGGATGAAGGAAGAGGGGAAGGGATCGTCAGACGTCTGCACCAAGCGCTCAAAGGCTATGGTAGCCTCACGCCGATGATCGGCGTCCGCCGGCGGTAGGAGTGTCGAGATGCACAATTGGGAGCAAGTAACATGAAATGAACTAGGCAGGAATGATGCAAATATTATGCTAGATATTCCTATGGTAGTCCTGTGAGAAGGGTTGTACCTATGGGTGGCTGAGGATGCGTTGCTGGCACCGGTGAACAAGGGAACTTCGACGAGAGAGAGTGACATGACGACTGGATGGCTGGGAAGGTCCTGGAGGATGCCGAGATTGCTTAAAGGTTGTGCGGGATGCTCACCAGAGGCAGTGGAGGAAGTTTGCTTTGAGTCGGATGTTGGGTTCACACTCTTCGACCAGGGTTCTCTCCGAATTCTCCCTCTAGGTTCTCCTTGGGCAATGGCTTTGTGTTCGCCTCAAGGGCTCTAGAGGGGTTTTAGTGGTTGCTTGGTGTGGTAGGTGGAGCGGGACGGTGATGGCAAGGTTAACAGGGCATGGTTGCAGGGAGTGGTTCACCGGAGTTCGCAGGCTTTGCGTGACGGCGGGAGCGGCATAGGGTGATGGTGGAGATAGGGCATGGGAAGACTCTAGAGGTGTCAGGCACGCTAGGAGACATGTCGTGGTTTCGTGTGCAACATTGCTCGTACGAGGTACGAGGTTGTACGACGAAAGCGACCAGTCAGGGGGCACCTGCCGTGTTGCCCTGGCCCTGACTTGCATTTGGGCTGCACAATCAGGCCGCACATTTCATCGGGCCAGAGCACACGGGCTAGGTTTTAAGTGCTGGGCTTAGTTGGATGAGTGGAGTCAAGGGTAATTAGAGGTTTTTGGGTTGGTTTAGGTTCATAGGTTTGGCTGGGGAACTGGGGAAAGTCCAGGTCAGCCGTCCAGTTTCACTCTCTTCCGGGTCTGCCTGCCAACATTGGCTAGAAACTGGGTGTCTACGATAGTCAAATATGAAGTACTTTTAGAGAAAATGTACCGTATCAATAGGGCCCTAAAACATCAAGTCAAAGATGGACGGCTAGCACTACAATTGCATTCTGTTCGTCAAAATAAAAAAGAAGAGCTAGCAATTGATTCCTTCTTCCACCAATGACCTGCAATTGACTAGCACAAGTCGTTCGCATATAATTGGACATAGTTTGGCTTTGATTTTGTCCTTTTCTCTATCAAAGTAGAAGCAACTGTCTTTTTTTTATTTTACATATTATAACTTTCAATTATCAATGTGGGTAAAGCACGCCATGTATGAAGCTAATGTTAGTCGTACCATTCTCGATGTACCTTGCATTGAAAACTTGGTAAACCAAGCCATTGACAACACTCATCTACTATATTCTTTGTCTTTCTGGGAAGTCCTATTAGTTTTTTGGAAGATAATTATAAGTTTTTGAATGATAAAATACATCAATGAATATTTGATTTCATTTTAAGAAACTTAAGTTCGTTTTGAACTTCCAATATCTTGGTAAGCTTCACATAGATTTCATTGTTTTTGTCTTTCAATAAGCCACATCCTTGTCTTCATATACTGAACTTACAGTTCTTACAACATCCAGGAATAAAATGAAAGGTTTCACACAAGTCTGAAATATGAAAGTAACTATTCCCCTGTATCATTTGAATTATAGCGTGATGTATATATACAAATGAACGGACGCATCAATGAAGGGATTCATCCAAACATTAAGTGTGATTAAATACATTAAATACATGGAATACAAAAGGCTGCCATGCACATTAACTGATTTCTTGATAAGTGTAATGTGGTTGTATTCTATCATCCCCCCTCAAGGTCCTCGTGGGCTACACAGTGAGCTTGTCACACAGTACTGTAAAGCAAGTGAGTGGAAGAGGTTTAGTGAAGATGTCAGCCAATTGGTCGATGGAAGGGAGATATTGTACTTCTAACTCTTTGTCAGCTATCTTCTCTCAAACAAAGTGAAGATCAATTTCAATGTACTTTGTTTTTGAATGGAAGAGAGGATTCACTGTAAGGAATGTTGCGCTTAAGTTGTCGCACCACTAAACAGAAGTGGTTGATAAGGAGATGTCTAATTTACACAAAAGCATTTGAATCCAAATGAGCTCAGAAGTAGTTGCTGCAAGGCTACGATACTCAAATTTAGTGCTTGAATGACTGATAGTTGTTTGTTTTCGAGAACTCCATGATATAAGATTGGGTCCAAGGAATATGCAATAATCCCCCTGTGAATGACGATCATCTATGTTGCTGGCCAATCGGCATCAGAAAATGCGGTGAGTGTAGGGAGTGTCTCTTTCTTAAATGTCAAGCCATGATCAGTTGTGGCTTTGAGATAGCATAGGATATGCTTAACTGCTATCCAATGAGTAGTGTTAGGGTTAGACAAATATTGGCAAACATTATTAACGACATAAGAGATATCAGGATGTGTGAGAGTGACATATTGTAGTACACCAACGATCATGCGAAACTCAGTTGTATCAGAAAATGGCTCTCCTAGTTGTTACTAAAGTTTGCAGGTCGTCGCCACTAGCGTCAAGCATGCCTTCATGTTTCCAAGGTGAAGGTGATGAAGCAAGTCAGTAATATATTTGCTTTGAGAAAGACGAAGTGTGCTAACTGTAAACTAAACTTGAACACCCAAAAAATGGTGTAATGTCCCAAGATGGTGAATAGCAAATGCCTTGGCAAGGGATTTAATGATAGCATCCATTTCAGTAGTAGAGGAGCTAGTGATGATTATATCACCCACATATACTAGGAAATATCTTGTGTGGTGAGGTTTAGCTTTGACAAATAGAGAACTATCAGCATTAGAAGTGACAAATCCGAGGGAGAGGAGTTGTTGATGAAGGCATTGAAACTATGTATGAGGTTCTTGCTTGAGTCCATAGAAAGATTTGTGTAACTTGCAAACATAATCCTGATGTTGAGAATCAATAAATCCAGCGGGTTGGTGCATGTAAATGTTCTCATCAAGTTTGCCATGCAAAAATGCATTATTAACATCTTGTTGATGAATTGGCCATCCTTGAGAGAAAGTATAAGAGAGGACTGTGCGTATAGTTACTGGTTTGATTATTGGACTAATGTTTCAATGTAGTAGACGCCGTGTTGTTGTGAATACTTTTGAGTGACCAAGCGAGCTTTGAAGCGCTCAATAGTGCCATCAGGCCGTTGCTTGATATGAAAGAGCCACTTGCTACCGAGAATATTAGTGTCGGAAGGTGGTGGAACCAAGGTCCACATACCATTTCAAATAAGGGCATTATATTCTTGAAGCATAGCATTGCGCCACCATGGATTGTTCATGGTAGTAGTGGCACAAGTTGGTGTAGATTTGAGATTGGCTTGGAGAGCATATCGAGGATTTGGCTTGAAGATTCCATGCGTTGAGCGTGTCACAATACGTGTTGGTGGAGGTCACGTAGTGGTGGAGGGTTCACAATCTTCACCAAGGGCTTCTTTAGTTGTGTTGTCACGTAAAGCATCTTGGACATTAAAAGAAGACGTTCTTGACAAAGTGGGGGTCACATGGTCTTAATCATTAGTTCGAGTTGCATGATTAGTTGGAGTTGCATGTTGAGAGTCACATGGTAACACAATAGGCACGCTTGTTGAAGTAGGCCGACAGGATTGTTGTTGAGTGCCATGCAAGTTCGTTGGGGATGTAGCAAGCTGCTGACTACTAGAAAAATCCGATTCAAAAAAGCAAACATCTTGTGAAATATATTTTCTATGAACTATGGGATCAAGACAGATGTAGTTTTTTTGTTGTGGTCCATAACTAAGGAAAATACTTGGAGTGGAACAGAAGGAGAGTTTATGTGGTTAATAAGGACGCAGGTATGGCAAGCAAGTATAGCCAAATACGCAAAGGAAGTGATAGGCAGGCTGGTTTTGGAAAAGAATTTCATATGGTGATTTAGATTGTAGGGAAGAACTAGGTAATCTATTGATGAGGTAAGTGGCTGTGAGGAAGGCTTCTGTGACACCTGTGTCTGATTATCTATTTTAATTGTAAACCATGTAATTAATTGTAATATTATATAAATAGTTTATTAATGGATAATCTGTTATTTCTTGTGAGTGTAAGGGTTTGACTGATTATCCATTTTAATTGTAAACTATGTAATTAATTGTAATATTGTATAAATAGTTTATTAATGGATAATCTATTGATTCTTGTGAGTGTGAGGGTTTGGTTGGCTTTTTGTGCACTTGTTTGTAATTTGTGACCAATGTAGAGTCTGGTTTGAGGATGCACAGTCGCTTCAGTTTGCGTGCCTGTCTTTTCTTCTTTTTCTTTCCTTCTTTTTCCTCTCTCTCTCTCTCTCTCTCTCTTTCACAAGCCCTCACCATCCCCATCTTCCTCTTCCTCTCCCTCGAACATGTGCCACCACAGTCGGCAGTTCGTGCCTCCCCATCCCTTTCGACGTGATGGGCGGCCAACGCGACATAGGGAGGTGGAGGGGATATAGAGGGAAGGAGGCCAAAGGAAGAAGAAGGAACTGAGAGAAGGAGGAGGAAAAGGAGAGAAGACGAACCAAGGAGTCAGAGGAAGAGTTGAGCCGTGTGCACCGCCGCCGTAGGTCACCAGGGTTGTGCCGAAGTGCAGTGAGGTCTCCAGAGTGCCATTTGAGGTACGCGGCCACTTCTTCCTCTTTTGTTCTACTTTATTGCCTTATTGAGTAAAATGTGTGATAATTATGTATAAAACAAGATAAATCATGGGAAAATGATAAATAGGTGTGAAATGAGATGTATGATGTGTTTGTGTAGAGATCATGAGGTTAGGATGAATTTTGTGGAATTATGCAAGTTTTTAGTATGCATGCTACAGTAGATTCATACAAGCTTCACCCATTTATGATTTTCGTATGGATTGCATGATGAATGGATTCATGAATGGTTTAAGAGATTTTGAAGTAGACTCAAGGGTCTACACCTTGTGATTTATCCATGATTTATGATGCATGTTTGAGGGGTCCGTCGGAAACTCCCATTAACAGTGAAATGTGTAGGCTAAAACAAGGGAGGTTCTCTAAACACGGGCAATTCGGAATGCCGAACTGGGTTCGACATACCGAATTCCTGTTAGATTAAGCCAGAATACCTGGTTACGATAGACTGTAACCACTTGATCGACCGAAATAAGGAGTTTCGATATACCGAAAATGTTCGAAATACCGAACCAAGAATTTTCGGTATACCGAACTTGGTTTTCGGTCTACCGATTTTACCTTGCCTCTGATATATATAAATGAGAATAGAAAATGGAAATATAATGGTTTTAAATGTACAATGAGCATGTGTTAATGGTGTTTTCTCCATGAAAATGTCATGGAAGAATATGGAACCTAAATAAGTAAATTTGGGAATGGTTTTGGGTTTGAAACCTTAAGAATGAATAAAGTGATTAAATGTGTGGTTTTGGGCATGAGACACAATTTATGATTTTAAAGTATGATTTTTCATGAATTGAGTTGGGACCCCTATAGAGGGTCATGTGTTTCATAGATAGATTACTGCTACGAAAAAGAATGAAAGGAAATGGTTTTGAAAGGAAAAATTTAAGAGTTTTGAAAATAAACACTAATAATGTGTTGGGGAATCACGGGAGTTAGTGTCGACAATGTAGTAAGAGAATGACACTTCAAAGAAACTAATTGTCCGATAAGACTGTGATTGCCAGTGTGGGGCCACGAGTTGATGGTGTCGACAAATTGTAAAACATCAATTGTCAGACACAATCGTGGTCACCAATGTTTGTGATGGTGTAGGTTGAGCCTGGGTTATTGAACCTAGTTGTTCGAGTCACTGATGGGACGTCAGATAAAGATGTATCCCCATGCATATATGAAAAGAAATTGATGCCAATGGGCTAGGACAGTGTCCTCCCGCACGGGGGACTTCACCACGACAATGTAGAAAGATAGGGGAAATGGTGTCCTCACCTACTGCTTGTGTGCCTGGTTACCCCTGATCAAGGTAACATCAATAAAGAAAAATGGACATGAATAAGAAAAGTGTGTGGTTTCGTGAAAATGAAAGAAAAGTGGTTTGGCTAGGATTGGACTTATGAATGGTCCTAAAATCCTAAAATCAAATAAGAATTGTGTTTTAACCAGTTACTAACTAGTGTTTGTGATTTTGGTTTTGAGCCCTATGAGGCATTGTATTTTAGGCTGGACCTAGTCGAGAATGTGGTTTTCTCGAGATATGAGAATGGTTTTAAAAATGTATAAAAGAAAGAAATATGTGTTTTGAAAATGGTTTTTTAGTCTTGAGAAGAAATCCCAAGCATTGAAAAGAAAGATGAGTTTTGGGGAAGACTATGGTTTTGGGAACAAAATTCCTAATGTTTTAAAAAGATACAAAAAAGTTAGTTTTGAGAAAAGCATAGTTTTGGGAATAGATTCCCAAGTGATTTCAAAGGAAAAGAAAATGATGTTTTAAAATTGATTTTAAAAGAAAACCAACTTTTATAAATTAAAAGTTGTATTTTTAGCAGTTTGCCAGATTCTGTTGTTTGTGTATTTGGGGCACATACTGGGTGACTTAGATGTCACTCACGCATGCTTTGGTTGGTTTTCAGGTGTAGGTCGTGTACAATCGAGTTTCGATGTCGGAGTAGGAGCTTCTAATCGCACATCGTTCCCTAAAGGTGGGCTTTAGTTACTGTTGTTTAATTATTGTTGTAATTAGTGTAATTTTGCTTATGATACTGTGATCTTGGTAGCATGCCCGGGATCGGGGCGTTACAGAGTGGTATCAGAGCTAAGGTTACACCTAGTGCATCGACTTTGCGATGTCTGGTCTAGTAGCTCCCTAGGATGCACTATAGAGATAGTCGTGCACCTGAATTTTAGGTTGTTGTGTTTTGTTGTGCTGGCAGGAAGATGTCTCGCCGAGGCCGCAACCATGACAAGGCCCTAGTGCCTAACTCCGAGATGGGAGAGGGTAATGCCTGAAAGGGTATGAGATGAGAGTTCGGCGAGATGATGTGGGGTTTTGCCTAGTCCTTTGGCAGCAGTAGTAGGGATGAGGTGAAGGAAGACCTATGGATTAAGTAGTTTCACCAGTTAGGCGTGCCGTCTTTTGATGGGTGTGACACACCAAAGGAGTGTAAGGCTTGGTTCTTGGAGATGGAGAAGATCCTAGAGGGGATTGAGTGTCTAGCAGAGAAATGGGTCCGGATCACAGCGTTTCAGCTCAAGGGTACTGCGGATTAGTGGTGGAGGGTCGTGCGCCGCACAAAATTTCCAAATACAAACCTACTGATGATCTCTTAGGAGGAGTTCCGAGAGGCGTTCTATGAGAGGTTTTTCCATGAACATGAGAGGGATAAGCTTGACAGAGAATTCTGGAACCTGAAGTAGGGGAGCCAGACTATGGCTAAGTATGAGTCGTCCTTCGGTTGGTGCAGTTCTCTCAGGCGGTAGTTTCCGAGAAGAACAGAGCCAAGAAATTCGTGGAGGGACTCAATCCTGTATTGAGATCCAGAGTTATTGGCTTCAGATGCCAGACTTTAGTGATTGCTATTGAGCTTGCCAGCAGCTATGTGGATGATCGTAGGCTGTTCCAGGAAGAGTATCCTATGAAGGAAAAGGGGAAGAAAGTGTGGGTTTCAGCCATGCGGGATCTTGCAGTGGTCCAACGATGGGACTGTGCCACGTCTGTGATAAGAAGGGGCATGTTGTGGTGTAGTGTTGGCACAGGCAGAAGAGCTTAGACTGTGTAGTATACTACAACTGTGGAATGTCCGGACACTACCAGAAGGACTATCCTAGTCAGCCAAAGCCAGCAGGAGATGCACCACATCAGACTACCAAGGGGCAGAGTGTTCTCCATTACTGCCCTAGATGCTGGTCCATCTGGAGATGTGGTAGAAGGTGAGAATTAGTTTGGCTATATGAGTTAAATCTTGTCTTATAATAGTAGATCCTACCTGTGATCAACACTATCTTTTATTATGATTATGGTTATGGTGTGTTAATGATAGGATCTTTTCTTATGGTTGATCGGATGGCCCGAGTCTTGTTCAACTCTAGGAGTTCATTTTCTTTTGTCTTTGAGTCATTTGCTTCTGAGATTGGGACCAGGCCAGGTAGATTGGCATTCCAACAGGATGTAGTCACTTCATTGAGAAAACACAATCTAGTATGGAGGTATTTAAGACCAGTTGATATTCAGCTGGAGAACAGGAATTTTCAAGCCAGTTTGATTTTAATGGACATGTAGGATTATGATTGTTATCCTGAGAATGGACTAGCAGGCACAGCATTTAGCCATGATAGATTGTGCCAAGAGAAAAGTTCTAGTAGAGTGTCTAGGCCAAGGCTAATGTGTGATACAAGGCACCAGACCGGGTGAGCTCAGAAAAGTGATTTCTGCTATCAAGGCCTATCATCATTTGGCAAGAGGTAGTGTGGGCTATTTGGCTTGTGTGACAGTTTCTGCTTTGCCTATGATTGAGATTCAAGACTTGCTGGTGGTATGGGAATATCTTGATGTTTTTCCAAGGGAATTGCCTGGTATGCCGCCGCACAAGGAAGTGGAGTTTGTGATTGATTTAGTGCCAGTATCGGGTCCTATTTCCAAGGCTCCATACAGGATGGCACCGACAGAATTGAGGGAGGTCCAGAATCAGCTGCAGGAACTGATGGATAAGGGATTCATTCGTCCCAGTGTTTCACCTTAGGGAGCATCAGTCTTATTTGTGAAAAAGAAGGACGGTTCACTTTGGCTCTGTATAGACTACTAGATGTTGAACCAGATCACTGTAAAGACCAAGTATCCACTGCCCAATATCGACGATTTATTCGACCAGTTGTAGGAAGCATCGGTGTTTTCCAAGATAGATTTGAGATCTAGATACCATTAGTTGAGGATCAGTGAGCCAGATGTGCAAAAGACATCCTTTCACACCTATTATGGACATTTTGAGTTTTTGGTTATGCCATTCAGGTTGACGAATGCTCTGGTTGCTTGACCTGATGAATAGGGTGTTCAGGCCCTATTTGGATCAGTTTGTGGTCATCTTCTTGGATGACATTCTGGTGTACTCTTCGGATGTTCAAATCCATCGAAAACATTTGAGGATCGTACTGGAGACATTGAGGCAGCATCAGCTTTATGCTAAGTTCTCCAAGAGCAAGTTTTGGCTGGAGGAGGTGTCCTTCCTTAGTTACATCATTTCAGAAGGAGGCATTAAGGTAGATCCAGCAAAAGTGGAGGCTATGAGCAATTGGGTCAGACCGAAGACAGTAACTGAAATTAGAAGTTTTCTCAGCCTAGCAGGATATTATAGGAGATTTATCCAAGATTCCTCCAAGATTGCTGCACCATTGACCAGACTGACCAAAAAGGAAGTGCACTTTGCCTGGGATTGGCAGTGCGAGGAGAGCTTCAATGAGTTGAAGGCTCGTTTGGTATCAACCCTAGTTTTGACTTTGCCCTCTGGGAGTGGCAGTTTCATAGTCTATAATGATGCCTGTGGTACTGGTTTGGGATGTGTGCTGATGCAACATGGTAGGGTGGTAGCGTATGCCTCATGCCAGTTGAAAGAACATGAGAATAATTATCCCACCCATGATTTGGAGATGGCATCTATGGTGTTCGCCATGAAGATTTAGAGGCATTATTTGTATGGCGAATTGAGGTGTACACAGATCATAAGAGCTTGAAGTACATCTTTACTCAGAAGGATTTGAACCTGAGACAGAGGCGCTGCGTGGAGTATATCAAGGATTATGACTTCAGTTTGTCGTACCACCTAGGGAAAGCAAATGTGGTTGCAGATGCTTTGAGCAGACATACTCATGTCATGGCTAGCTTGATGATTCGTGAATGAAAATTGTTAGAGGGACTAGTGGAGTACAGGCCTCAAAGACAGTCTCAGGGAGTTACAGAAGTGGTGTTGGCCAATTTGTCTGTTCACCCGAGGATGATCAAGGCGATTGTCACAACTCAGTAGTATGATTCTTTTGTGTCAGATATCTGGAGGAAGCTAGAAGTTGGTAATGCCCCTCACTTTTCAATTGGAGTAGACAACAGGTTGAGGTACAATATGAGATTGTATGTACCTCAAGTAGAGTAAATCAAGAACAGTCTACTGGATGACAGATATACTATCCATCTAGGAAGCACCAAATGTATAAAAACCTAAAGAGGAATTTCTGGTGGCCTGGGATGAAGAGGGAGATTGCTGAGTATGTGGCGAAGTGTGCAACCTGCCAGATGGTGAAAATAGAGCACCATAAGCCCAAAGGGACTTTGCAGCCTCTGGACGTTCCAGTGTGGAAGTGGGAAAATGTGTTGATGGATTTTGTGACGGGTTTGCCACGGATACGAAGAAAGAATGATACAGTTTGGGTGATAATGGATCGCCTTACAAAATCGGCACATTTCTTGCCAATGAGGGTAAAACTTCCCTTAACAAAGCTGGCAGAGTTGTATGTGGTTGAGATTGTAAGATTGCATGGTGTCCCAGTATCTAATGTGTCTGACAGAGACACAAGGTTTACATCGAGGTTCTGGAGAGCTCTACAGGAGGCTTTTGGCACAGTGCTAAACTTTAGTATTGCCTTTCACCCCCAAACGAATGGTCAGACAGAGAGGACCATCGAAACACTTGAGGACATGCTGAGGGCCTGCACCTTGGACTTTGGTGGTAGTACGAGGGCAAGGTGGATCTGATCAGGAAGAGGTTATTGTCTACCCAGAGCTGGCAAAAGAGCTATGTAGATAGGAGGCGGAGACCTCTGGAATTCAAGGTAGGAGACTTCGTTTTCCTGAAGGTGTCACCAACCAAGGGATTGATGTGGTTCGAAAAGAGAGGCAAATTGAGCCCAAGATACATCAGACCATACTAGATTACAAAGAGGGTTGGTGAGGTGGCTTACAGACTAGATCTGCCACCAGAGTTCACTGATATACACAATACCTTTCATGTATCTATGTTGCGGAAGTGTTTGGCCGATGTGTCCCAGGTGATACCGGTGCAGTCAACGGAGCCGCAGGTGAACTTGTCTATGGTGGAAAATGCAGTTCAAATACTGAACAGGAAAGAACAAATCCTCAGGAATAAAGTGATTCCATTGGTGTTAGTTCAGTGACAACACCATGATGCCGAGGAGGCTACCTGGGAATGTGAGGTAGACATCCAGAGATAGTATCCTTACTTGTTTTACTAGAGTTGAATTTCAAGGACGAAATTCTTTCAAGGGGGTAGGATGTGACACCTAGGCCTGATTATCCATTTTAATTATAAATTATGTAATTAATTGTAATATTGTATAAATGGTTTATTAATGAATAATCTGTTGTTTCTTGTGAATGTGAGGGTTTGGTTGGCCTTCTGTGCACCTTTTGTGATTTGAGACCAATGTAGAGTCCGATTTGACGATGCACAGTCACATCGGTTTACGTGCCTGCCGTTTCTTCTTTTTCTTTCCATCTTTTTCCTCTCTCTCTCTTTCACGAGCCCTCACCATCCTCGTCTTCTTCTTCCTCTCCCTCGAACCTCTGCCACCACAATCGGCAACCCGTGCCTCCTCGTCCCTTCCGACGTGATTGGCGGCCAACACGACGCGGGGAGGTGTAGGGGATATAGAGGGAAGGAGACCGAGGGAAGAAGAAGGGACCGAGCAGAGGAGGAGGAAAAGGAGAGAAGACGAACCGAGGAGCCAGAGGAAGAGGAGGAAGTGTTGAGCCATGTGCACCATCGCCGTGGGTCACCAGAGTTGCACCGAAGTGCAGTGAGGTCACTAGAGTGCCATTCGAGGTATGTGGCCCCTTCTTCCCCTTCTGTTCTACTTTTTTGCCATATAGAGTAAAATGTGTGATAATTATGTATAAAACATGATAAATCATGGGAAAATGATAAATAGGTGTGAAATGAGATGCATGATGTGTTTGTGTAGAGATCATGAGGTTAAGATGAATTTTTGTGGAATTATGTAAGTTTTTAGTATGCATGCCACAATAGTTTCATACAAACTTCACCCCTTTATGATTTTTGTATGGATTGCATGATGAATAGATTCATGAATGGTTTGAGGGGTTTTGAAGTAGACTCAAGGGTCCACACCCTATGATTTATCCATGATTTATAATGCATGTTTGATGGGTCCGTCGGAAGCTCCCATTTCTGGAAAAATGTGTAGGCTAAAACAAGGGAAATGCTCTGGACACGGGTAATTTGGCATGCCGAACTGGGTTTGACATACCAAATTCCTGTCAGATTAAGCCAGAATACTTGATTTCGGTAGACTGTAATCACCCAGTCGACCGAAACAAGGAGTTTCGGTATACCGAACTAAGAATTTTCGGTATACCAAACTTTGTTTTCGATATGCCGATTTTACCCTGGCTCTGATATATATAAATGAGAATAGAAAATGGAAATATAAAGGTTTTAAATGTACAATGAGCATGTGTTAATGGTGTTTTCTCCATGAAAATGTCATGGAGGAATATGGAATCTAAATAAGTAAATTTGGGAATGGTTTTGGGTTTGAAACTTTAAGAATGAATAAAGTGATTAAATGTGTGGTTTTGGGCATGAGACCCAATTTATGATTTTAAAGTATGATTTTTCATGAATTGAGTTGAGACCCCTATAGAGGGTCATGTGTTGCATGGATAGATTACTGCAACGAAAAAGAATGAAAGGAAATGGTTTTGAAAGGAAAAATTTAAGAGTTTTGAAAATAAACACTAATAATGTGTTGGGGAATCATGGGAGTTAGTGTCGACAATGTGGTAAGAGAATGACACTTCAAAGAAACTAATTGTCCGATAAGACTGTGATTGCCAGTGTGGGGCCACGAGTTGATGGTGTCGACAAATTGTAAAACATCAATTGTCAGACACAATCGTGGTCACCAATGTTTGTGATGGTGTAGGTTGAGCCTGGGTTATTGAACCTAGTTGTTCGAGTCACTGATGGGACGTCAGATAAAGATGTATCCCCATGCATATATGAAAAGAAATTGAGGCCAATGGGCTAGGACAGTGTCCTCCCGCACGAGGGACTTCACCACGACAATGTAGAAAGATAGGGGAAATGGTGTCCTCACCTACTGCTTGTGTGCCTGGTTACCCCTGATCAAGGTAACATCAATAAATAAAAGTGGACATGAATAAGAAAAGTGTGTGGTTTTGTGAAAATGAAAGAAAAGTTGTTTGGCTAAGATTGGACTTATGAATGGTCCTAAAATCCTAAAATCGAATAAGAATTGTGTTTTAACCAATTACTAGCCAGTGTTTGTGATTTTGGTTTTGAGCCCTATGAGGCATCGTATTTTAGGCTGGACTTGGTCGAGAATGTGATTTTCTCGAGATATGAGAATGGTTTTAAAAATATATAAGTGAAAGAAATATGAGTTTTGAAAATGGTTTTTTAGTCTTGGGAAGAAATCCTAAGCATTGAAAAGAAAGATGAGATTTTAGGAAGACTATGGTTTTGGGAACAAAATTCCAAATATTTTAAAAAGAAACGAAAAATTGAGTTTTGAGAAAAGCATAGTTTTGGGAATAGATTCCCAAGTGATTTCAAAGGAAAAGAAAATGATGTTTTAAAATTGAATTTTTAAAAGAAAACTAAGTTTTATAAATTAAAAGTTGTATTTTTAGCATTTTGCTGGATTCTGTTGTTTGTGTGTTTGGGGGGTGTCTTAGATGTCACTCACGCGTGCTTTGGTTGGTTTTCATGTGTAGGTTGTGTGCAGTCGAGTTCCAGCGTCAGAGTAGGAGCTTCTAGCCGCACATCATTTCTTGGAGGTGAGCCTTAGTTATTGTTATTTAATTATTACTATAATTAGTGTAAATTTGCTTATAACACAGTGATCTTGGTAGCGTGCCGGCGTTACTACTTCAATCCAATAGGTAAGAGGAAGTTTGGTATGAGCCAGCATAGCGAGAGCAAGGTCGACAATGTGACAATGTTTTCGTTCTACCGTGCCATTTTGCTCATGCGAGTGAGGGCAAGTGAGGCAATGGGTTATGCCATAGGTTTGGAGGTGCTCTTTGAATGTAATATATTCACCACCATTGTCGATTTGAAGAGAGAAAATGGGTTTTTGAAGTAGATTTTCTATGTTTGTACGAAACCATGCCCGTGGAACCCTACACGACTCCCCGGTGCATGGAAACACATGAGGAATCTTGATATGGTCACGACAAAGATGGTGAATCCGAAGAAGAAAACTAGACTCGGAAACATCAAAGAAAGATAAGAAAAGAATATGGAAAAGGAGTCACCACTTAGTCTTTTAATGGAAAGACGAGGAAAACCAAGATGCATATGAATGCAAGAAAATGATGTAAATGAATGCAATCGAATGCGTGTATGCTCCGTGACTAATGGATGCAACACTTAGCGATTGTGGGTCAGAAAAAGGGTAAGGATTCTTGTTACGCATGGGAAAGGATTTAGACACCCCTATGCGCTCGAAGAACTCGGTCTTTCTAGGTTTACTACTTGCTCATGACCTTGTGTGTGAATGCTTGTCTAATCCTAATGCACATGCCTAAGATGAATGTAAAAGCATGACAAGTCTCCAAGAAACAAAGAATAATAGAGAAATGATAAGGAAAATAATCCAAGGGACAATGTAAGCATTGAAAATGCCACTTTACTATACGCCCTTGGGCGATAAGGAAAATCATGTAAAAATTAGAAATGTTCGGAAAGCGTCACGCAAAACAGCAAAAACTTAGGAAATTCGAGAAAATTCAATGAGAGAAAATAATCCTCATTCAGGTCCATGTCGGCACTGTCAAGCCTATTAATGTACGCCCTTGCGCGATGAAAATCCAAATCAAATCAAAATCATGAAAGTCAGAAGAAATCCAAAAAATAATGTGAAAACTATGTTTGAATTGAGTTTGAAATGTGTGTGCAGGATACAAGAAGATATGCATGAGAATATATTCATGAAAGAGAGTAACAAGATGTACGAATGAATGCATGGATGAAATATGTAAGTTTCTAGGGGCCTCTGTGCAAAAAGTACATGTTTCTAGGTAAGGACTGGGATTTTCAGGGTTAAATCTACAAAAATGTTAAAAAAACACATTTTTATGCAATTTTAAGGAAGTTGGGGGTTAAATGTGCAAAATTGTGCATTTTGGGTAAAAATTAAAATTCCCAAGGTCTAATTTGCAAATATACCAGCAAAACATGTGTTTAATGTAATTTTAGTGAAGTTCAAGGTTAAATATGCAAATCTATATGTTTTTGGGTGAAAAGAAGAATTTTCAGGGTCTGATGTATAAATGTGCCAACAAATTATGTATTCAGTGTAATTTTAGTGAAGTTCAAGGTTAAATTTGCAAATTTATATGTTTATGGGTGAAAATAAGAATTTTCAGGGTCTAATGTGTAAATGTGCCAACAAAATATGTATTCAGTGCAATATTAGAAAAGTTCTGGGCTTAGTATGCAAATCAGTGGACTAATGATGAAAGAAAACAAAGTCTGAAATTTTATGCCAAAAATTTAGGATCTGAAAGTTTATAAAAAAATGCATGGGCCAAACTATAAATTTCCAAAACAAAACGTAATTTAAAAGATTTATAACTAAATGCAAGGATTAAGATGCAAAATGTAGGGACCTAAATGCAAAAAAAGTAAAAATGAAAGAGTTTTTAAAAGAAACATTTAAAAACACTCGACGATCGCCGATGACTGCACCTCACCGGCGACGATCGCCTAGGAGGCCATCCAAGGCTTCCCCAACGCCTGATCTTGCATCCAACCGTCGAAAAAGCTAGAGGGAAGAAGGAAGAGAAGAACTACCGGCTCCGATCGCGCTTTGAACAGCCTAGTTTCTCCCCCACCTCGCTCGCCGGCGTTGCAATTCCTGCATTGAGCTCAAGAATGCTGGAGTTGCTGGAGGCAATGGTGCGGCGGTCTGGGGCTCCTGGAGGGTGGACGGCGTGGAGAGGAGAGTCTTCCATTGGACAGGAGGGAGCAGTGATGCGCAAGACTCCCGTCAAGCTCCGACAGCAAGTCGTCTTCTCCGGCCACGACGGCTGCTGTAGGTGGCAAGTGGAGACGTTGGGGGAGTGGGATGTCGCTCTTGGTGGCTTGGCAAAGCTCGGAGGAGGATGTGGAACCCATTCGTGAACTCAGAGACCCCCTAGTTCGAGCTGCGCACTCAGTGGGTCACCGTTCAACGATCATCGACAAGGTTGCTCTAGTGGCTAACAGAGGCTGCGTCGTGGCTTCCAAGGCGGGGAAAAAGTTGGTGGGGAAGACCTCTAACCTATTCACACTCTCAAGGACCTGAATCTATAGGTTCTCCTCCCCACCTAGCTCGTTGGAAAATGGGTCCGACGGCTAGTAGAGTTAGAAATTCTAGCCAGGGAACTACATATCTCCACTCGAATGACTCCAGGGAGGCTAAGGAAGACCTAAGGAACAAAATGCAACCAAAATTAACTTGATCAATTGCTTACCTAAGCTGGCAATGGATGTGAAGTGTTTGTGGTCGCTGGAGCTCGCCAGAGATAGTGGCTGGAGCTGGCCTGAACTCTGAATTGCTTCTCCTCTGAGTCTCCTCAGTGATCTGATCCTCCTTAGGTTGCTTTGGCTACTCTAGTTTGAGTGGTCTCCCCTTGGTTTCTCTCCTCTCAAGCTTTCTCTCTTTCTTTCTCAAGCTTTCTCCCCTCCTTTTTTTTCTCAAGCTCTACCTCCCTTTTTCTTCTTTGCAAATGGGGGTATTTATAGACTTGCAAGGGCTAGGTTGTTTGGGTTGTTATGAGGAGTTTGTTGAGGTTGTTATGATGAATTGGGAGGTGATTAGGTAGTTAGGGTTTGTTTAGGTTGTTATAATTTGTTGAGGTTGTTATGAAGGAGTGGGAGGTAGTTTAGGGTTTGTTTTAGGTTGTTATAGTTTGTTGAGGTTGTTATAAAGGAGTGGGAGGTAGTTAGGTTGTTAGGGTTTGTTTAGGTTGTTATAAGAGTTTGTTGAGGTTGTTATGAAGCAGTGGGAGGTAGTTTAGGGTTTGTTAGGGTCTGTTTAGGTTGTTATAGGAATTTGTTGAGGTTGTTATGAAGGAGTGGAAGTTAGTTAAGGTGGCCTAGGGTTGAGTTAGGGCATTAGGGTTTGTTAGAGTGAGGGTTAGGGTTGAGTTAGGGTATATTACGATTATGGTTTTGGTAGGATTAGACTTTATTAGGATAAAGGTTTGTTAGGATTTTCATGGGTTTGATTAGGTTTAGGGTTTTGGATTAGGGTTTATTAGGATTAAGGTTTGTTAGGATTTTCATGGGTTTGATTAGGTTTGAGACATAACTAGGGTTTAGTGTATTGATTGTCCTCTAGGGTTTTTAGATTAGGTTTAGTGTATTGATTGTCCTCTGGGGTTTTTAGATTAAAATAGAGGCTTAGGCTAGTTTTTGTGGATAAAATTAGGTTAAGATGTCAAGTTGGCCTTGGGGCAAAGTGATTGAGAGCCCAATAACCAAAAGTCTATTCCAGAGAAGCCTACCTACAATCTTGCAAAATTGGGGTGTCTACAGATGCCCCTCCCTGAGCGTGGTCAAGGGACGAATGGAAATGAGACCAATGCTCAGGGTTGACAAAGACACCCCACCCGAAGCCGTAAGAAAGTGTTAGCCATTGGTAGTAAGCCACTTAGTCGGTGAATGCACCGAAAGCCATGGCCTGCCATCGAAATGCCAATGCAGAAAATAAATGCCAAACTCTCGATGAAGACACAAGATCCTAGATGCAAAATGCAAGCGTGAAAATGATGCTAAAACACGAACACCAATGCTAATGATGAATGCTAACATCAAATGCTAGTGTTAATGCTGAGGTGAATGCGATTGGTGATGAATAATATGTGCTGATGAACGCTGATGCATGAATGAATGATGCATGCAGTGCATGACGTATGTTGATGCATGGTGCAGGATGACAAGTTGACAACTTATTAGCTCATAAAGGACATGATTGGTTATCACACTTGCCAAAAAGGCATCAAACAAGACTTGTGGTGCTTGCTGATTGAAAATGGGCATGATAAGTTGTTGGACTTATCATCAAACATTTTGGGTTGTCAGCCCACTCTGGACAATGTAACGGTTGTCAACTGGGTAGTTCGGGCTACCAGCCCAAGAGAAAGGGGGCATGACAGGATACTGGACTTGTTGACCAAAAAGATAGATGCCTTAATGGGTGTCAGTCGGGTAGTTTGGGGTACCAGCCCAAAGAAAGAGATTAGTCTAGTCCATCTGGAACACGAACAAAGGGGGCACAACCAATTCCAACCATCCCAAGTAGAAATCGAAAGGAGCATGGTAGGATAGCGGACTTACCAACCGAAGGGTATGGCAAGCTTCGGACTTACCGACCGAGAGAAAATGGCAAGTTTCGAACTTACCGACCGAGAAATGACAAGTTTTGGACTTACCGATCGACAGATGGCAAGTTTCAGACTTACGGACTAGGAGATTGTAAGTTTCGGACTTATCGACTAGGAGATAGCAAGTTTCGGACTTACTAACCAGGAGATGGCAAGTTCCAGACTTACTGACCAAGAGAATATGGCAAGTTTCAGACTTACCGACCGAGAGAATGGCAAGTTTCGGGCTTATCGACCGAGAATATGGTAAGTTTCGGACTTACCAATCGAGAGATGGCAAGTTTCGGACTTACTGACCGGGAGATGGCAAGTTTTGAACTTATCGACCGAGAGATGGCAAGTTTCGGACTTACCAACCAAGAGAATATGGCAAGTTTCGGACTTACCAATCGAGGGATGGCAAGTTTTGGACTTACCGATCAAGAAAATGGCAAGTTTCGGACTCACTGATTGAGAAAATGGCAAGTTTCAAACTTACCGATTGAGAAAATATGACAAGTTTTGGACTCACCGACCGAGAGATGGCATGTTTCGAACTTACCGACTAAGAAAATATGGCAAGTTTTGGACTTACCGACCGAGAGAATATGGCAAGTTTCGGACTCACCAACCGAGAGATAGCAAGTTTCAGACTTATCGACCGAGAAAATACGATAAGTTTTAGACTTATCGATTGAGAGATATGGTAAGTTTCGGACTTATCGATCGAGAAAATATAGCAAGTTTCGGACTCATCGACTGAGAGATGGTAAGTTTCGGACTAACCGACCGAGAGATGGCAAGTTTTGAACTTACCGACAAGGGGATGGTAAGTTTTGGACTTACTGACCATGAGATGGCAAGTTTCGAACTTACCGTTCGAGAAAATATGGCAAGTTTCAAACTTACCGGCCAAGAGAATATGGCAAGTTTCGGACTTATCGACTGAGAAAATGTAACGTTTTGGACTTACCAATCGAGAAAGTATGACAAGTTTTGGACTTACCGACCGAGAAAATATAGCAAGTTTTGGACTTATCGACTGAGAAATGGCAAGTTTTGGACTTACCAACCGGGAGATGGCAAGTTTCAGACTTACCGACCAAGAAAATGGCAAGTTTTGAACTTACCGATCGAGAAAATTTGGCAAGTTTCGGATTCACCGACCGAGAGATGGCAAGTTTCAGACTTACTGACCAAGAGAATATGGCAAGTTTCGGACTCACCGATCGAGAGATGACAAGTTTCGGACTTACCAATCGAGAAAATATGACAAGTTTTGGACTTACCGACTGAGAGATATGACAAGTTCCGGACTTAACGACTGAGAAAATATGACAAGTTTCGGACTCACTGACTGAGAGATGGCAAGTTTTGGACTTACTAACCAAGAGAATATGGCAAGTTTTGGATTTACCGACCGAGAAAATGGCAAGTTTCAGACTTACCGACCGAGAAAATATGGCAAGTTTTGAACTCACCAACTGAGAAATGGCAAATTTCGGACTTACCAACCAGGGGATGGTAAGTTTTGGACTTACCAAACATGAGATGGCAAGTTTCGGATTTACCGATTGAGAAAATATGGCAAGTTTCAGACTTACCGACCAATATGGCAAGTTTCAGACTTACCAACCAAGAAAATGTAAAACTTCGGACTTACCAACCGAGAAAATATAGCAAGTTTTGGACTTACCGACCGAGAGATGGCAAATTTCGGACTTACTGACCGAGAAAATGGTAAGTTTTGAACTTACCGATCGAGAAAATATGGCAAGTTTCGGACTCACTGACCGAGAGATGGCAAGTTTCAGACTTACCGATCGAAAGAATATGGCATGTTTCGGACTCACTGATCGAGAGATGGCAAGTTTCAGACTTACCGATCGAGAGAATATGGCATGTTTCGGACTCACCGACCGAGAGATGGCAAGTTTCGAACTTACCGATCGAGAAAATATGACAACTTTTGGACTTACCGACTGAGAGATATGGCAAGTTCTAAACTTATCGACTAAGAAAATATGGAAAGTTTCGAACTCATTGACTGAGAGATGGCAAGTTTCGGACTTACCGACCGAGAGATGGTAAGTTTCAGACTTACCGACCGAGAAAATGGTAAGTTTCGGACTTACCGACAGAGAGATGGCAAGTTTCAGACTTACCGACCGAGAGATGGCAAGTTTCGGACTTACCGACTGAGAGATGACAAGTTTAGGACTTATCGACCGAGAATATGGCAAGTTTCAGACTTATCGACCGAGAAAATATGGCATGTTTTGGACTCACCAACCGAGAGAGGCAAGTTTCGAACTTACCGACAAAGAGAAGGCAACTTTTGGACTTACCGACCGAGAAAATGGCAAGTTTCGGACTTACCGACCAAGAAAATATGGCAAGTTTCGAACTTACCAACCAAGAAAATATGGCAAGTTTCAGACTTACTGACCGAGAGAATATGACAAGTTTTGGACTTCCTAATAGAGAATATGGCAAGTTTCGGACTTACCGATCGAGAAAATATGGCAAGTTTCGGACTTACCGACCGATAAAATTTAGCAAGTTTCGGACTTACCGACCGTGAGATGGCAAGTTTCGGACTTATCGATCAAAAGAATATGACAAGTTTCAGACTTACCGACCGAGAATGGCGAATCAGCCCAAGGAAAGGGCATGACAGGATATTTGACCTGTCATCTAAAGGGGGAATACTTTACTTCATGGGATACGCTATAGTCCTCGCATGAGGTCTAGAAGAAGATGAAAATAAGACTTATTTGATTAGAGCAAGTCCAACAGAGCAGATTGGATTCCACCCTACCTAGTACAGAAGTCTATGACGGCTTCATTCGTCCAGGTCTAGACAACAAAACAATATTCTTGACTATTATCTGGGTGGACCCTAGTGCCAAGTCGATAGGCAGAAGAGGGCAACAGTTTGAACCAGTTAAGCACATGTTGTCAAAATGGCGATTTCTACTCCATATCAACCATAAGCAACCAAACAAGCTAGCAAAAATGTTGCAATGAACTTATTATAGCAATCGAATACATTGAAGTGATTACACGTATTTCAGCTTGCAATGAACCAGTGGCGAAGGAATGATGCGCCAGATGACCTTTTCTTCTTTCAAACTCTACAACCTCTCAGACTCCTTGCAAACCGAGGTGAGCGTGCGAGCATGATCACTTTGACAGTAAGATTCAAAGGCCAATTGTTGTGGGCGTAAGACCTCTATACCCAGATGAGCGAAATAACTCCGATAACGTCTATCCCCCATGTTGAAAAAGGTCAGGGTGACGACATGTTGTGGAGCTATTACGGGGGTGCATCATTGATGTTGCATGGACCTGACAATTGTGACATCTTTACACAAACTGATAGCAGTCTATCTCCATGGTTGACCAGAAATAGCCTTGTAACATTATTTTCTTGGCTAGTAACACTTCATTCATGTGTGGTCGACATGTCCCAACATGCACTTGTAGCATTACTATATCGACCTCCTTTTTATCCAGGCAGCGTAGAAGTATCAGATTGTAAGACCTTCTATATAAGTGACCTGCTCTAAGCAAATATTTTGACGTCAAATGGATCATAGTCTTTCTGTCTGCAGCCGATGCATCTGGATGATGACTCCCGGTTTGTGCAGGTTACCAACACTTTCACCGTATCATCCTTTGGTATGGACAACCAAGATGCAAGAGTGGCTAGTGCATCTGTGTAGGCATTCTTGACCTCGATCATGAAGAAAATACGTATTTCCTCAAATTCGACCATTAGCCTTAGAAGATGGGTATGGTATGGCACCATTTTCAATCCTTTTGTTCTCCAACTACCATTAACCAGTGAGATGACCAACATGGCATCGCCATGCACATGTAGTTTCTGCGCACCCTGTTCTAATGCAACCCACAATCCAAGAATACATGCCTCATACTCTGGTACATTGTTGGTGCATACAAAGGTCAACTTCCTAGCAAGGGGAATCATCTGGTCTTGCGGGGTCTCCAGTACTGCACCGATGCCCATGCCTCTCCTGTTAACTGCACCATCAAAGTAGAGCTGCCACCACTCTTTGTCATGGGGTCCTTCTGGCTCATCTTCCTCCATGGCAAACAATATATCCTCATTGGGGAACTGAGTCTGTAGGGGCTGATATTCTGGCAAAGGTAAATCTGCTAAATGATCTTCCACAACCTGTCCCTTCATAGATTTCTGAGTGACAAAAGTGATATCGAACTGAGATAAGACCACCTATCACTTGACACATCTACCCACCAACACGGGCCTTTGGAACAAGTATTTCATAGGATCATGTTAGCACAGCAATAGAACGGAATATGCCATCATGTAATACCTTAGGCGTTGTGTGGCCTAGACAAGGGATAAGTAGACTTTCTTGATTGCGATGTACTTAACCTAGCAATCATTGAATTTCTTACTCAAGTAATAAATGGCCCTCTCCTTGCGGCCTGTTACATCATGCTGACCTAGGACTGCGCCCATTGAATGTTGTGTTACTGACAAATAAAGCAATAGAGGACGCCCTAGTGTCGGGGGAACTAGACTGGTGGCCTTACCAAGAGCTTCTTAATCTTATCAAAAGCTTCTTGGCACTCTTCACTCCAGTGGACCTGTGCGTTCTTCCTCAAGAGCTTGAAAATCGGCTCACAAATCGGTGTTAGTTGGGCAATGAACTGACTAATATACTACAACCGCCTAAGTAACCCTTGGACTTCCTTTTCTGTTGCAGGAGGAGGCATCTCAATGATCACTTTAGCCTTGTTCAGATCCACCTCAATTCCTCTTTGGATGATGATATATCCCAATAGCTTGCCCGATGATACCCCAAATACACATTTGTTGGGGTTAAGCCGCAACTTATATTTTCGCAAGCAGTTGAACAACTTCCTTAAACAAGCAATGTGTTCCTTAGGTTCCTTTGACTTGGCCATCATATCATCCACATAGACCTCGATATCCTGGTGCATGAGATCATGGAACAATGCTGTCATTGCCCTTTGATATGTGACCCCGGCATTCTTGAGCCTGAATGGCATAACTCTGTAGCAGAATACTCCCTATGGGGTGATGAATGACATTTTCTCCATATCCTCTTCTGCCATTCTAATTTGATTATAACTTGAATCCGTCCATGAATGACAATATTTTATGTCCTGCAGTATTATCCACAAGTACATCGATGTGTGGGAGTGGAAAGTCATCCTTTGGGCTTGCTTTGTTTAGGTCTCTGTAATCAATACACATTCGAACCCGACCATCTTTCTTAGGCATCGGAACAACATTTGCTAACCACTCTGAGTAGAGGACGACTTTTAAAAAATTGACCTTGTGCTGCTTCATTATTTCCTCTTTCAACTTCAACAGCCACTACGGTCGCCATCTACGCAATTTCTGTTTGACCGGCTTGACATTAGGCTTAAGCAGTAATGTGTGCACCACTACCTCAACGTCTAGACCAACCATGTCATCATAGCTCCAAGCAAAGATATCTGCATATTCTCAAAGACACTCAACAAGTTTTGCCCGGGCCTGTGTTGTGAGTCTGGCACTAATTCGCACTTCCTTGACATCTTCAGCGGTGCCAATATTTACAGACTCAGTTTCCTCTTCTATGTGCAAGTTCGGGCCTTCTGGATCATCGTCATAAGGCTGGAAATCTTGTGTGTCATGACTATCTTCCTCTATTTCCGCATCATCCTCTTCTTCATATGCAATGCGTTCAGAAAGGACCGCTTGCTGGAAAGATGGGTCTGTGTCTCCAAAGGTGCATATTTGCTCAGCACTCTGCCCTTGATGATGCTTTAGAATAGTAACTGTCATTCTGGTCTTTTTGTACTTACCTTTGACAATCTTAGATTCTGATGTTTCCGAACTTACGAATGTACCTGGTTGTTTCACTTCTTTCACAGCCTTATTGTGTGGATGATTGTTTTTATTTTTCTAGTTTTCTTGAGTGGTATGTACAATGTGTGTGACAGGTGGGCAACTATCCTCCGACTGACTGATGTGAGTGCTACCGCCCACATTCTCTCCTAAGCCTAACTCAGGATCTTTTTTTTTTTTGGATCCCACTGCTCAAGTGGGGCCAAGACTGGTAGTACCACCTAAACCTGCCTCTCGACTGATAGGAGATAAACTCCTTTGGTTTAGCTTTCAATGATCTGTCTTCTTCTAGGGCCATGATGGTGGATTGACCCTATGGAACTGTCTATTCTGCAATGCATTAGATAATTACAGCTTTTCCATTCCTACACCTGAGTTGGCTCTCTGTGTCTTTCGCTAGTGTTGCCAACTACTCCTGGAATAGAACATCCAAATCGCTAAGCATGCTATCAACTAGTGCCACTACAGCATCTCCCTCATCTTCATCAGAAGCAAAATCTACATTGTACGCACTGGTGGTTTCTCGCAACTCAGGCGGTGATTCCGGCTGACTTGACTGTGACTTCATCAATGCTAACTGATATGCCGGTGAAGCTGTGGTTGAAACTGCTATTGCCAAAACCGTGACTGCAACAGGATCTGTAGGAAGACCATCGACTGACTCTGGAGTTGGCAACGCAAGCCTAGCTGTCCTTGGTGGAAAGGATGATGTTGAATCTGTTATACAATCCATGACCTCTTCCACAGAGTAGCAGTCCTCAACACATACCCACTCTGATCCATTGATTGGCTCATTCCATTCAGACTGATGCCTCAAGAATCCATCTTGCGGCTTCCACTCATATCCTAGTCCTTTAAATTCTCGTCTTTTCTCTACGGCAATTGGTTCGGCAATTCCTTGGCCATTTTGCCTGAGCGATGCTCTTTTCTCGTACCCCCACCTCTGACAAAGATTCTCGACCAACATAAAAGGATTACCAAAAGCGGTCAAATGACTGGCACGCTCGAGAATCGGAATGAAATTGATCGGCTCAAAACGGTTGACACGGTATAACACATCAAAAGGCTTGGTGTTAAAATGGACAGTTTAAAGAGACACCGAAGAGACTGTCTCAACTTTCTTTTTTTCAAGATTTTCCGTCATTACAACAACAATGTCGTTGTTCCAACGAAACTTAATCATTCGATGAAGAGTCAAGGAGATGACTTGATGCTTGTGGAGCCAAGGGTGCCCAAGCAGGAGATTGAAAGATGGTTCGAGGTCAACAACATAAAACTCTACCTCGAAATGGGTAGGACCAATGATCAGAGGAATGACCAAAATCTCTAAAGCATCATGGTGCGTGTTGTCAAATGCCGTCATTCCTTTCAAGACTGGGGTAATGTCCTCAGATTTAAATCCGACTTGATTTGTGGTTCGCAAAGGGTAGACATTTAAACTGGCACCATTATCCACCAAAGTAGGAGGAATGCGAAAATTCTGGTATTACACCGTGATGAACAGGGGTTGGTTGTGATTGGTCCCTGTTGGGGGTAGTTCTAAGCCAGAGAAGGAGATCACCTGCAGCATAGCTATCATTCCTACCATGCTTTCCAAGGTCGATGGTTGTATTGTTGGGGAAACATGGGTGGCTTGGAAAACTTGGAGAAAGGCCTCTCGATGTTCAACTGATGTATGGATTAAGTCCCGAATGAAAATATCTACTTTAACTTTCTTTAATTGGGTCGTGATGTCTGCTATAGGTGAGTCCTTCTTGGTAGTGGTGGGATTGATTCTTGAAACTACTTCTTCAGGAATAGGATTGGGAATCTGGCTCTTTGGTTGGGAAGATGAAGTTGTTGGCTGGTTGGGCTTGTTAGCCGGAACTGAGGCCTTGTACACCTGTCCTGACTGTGTTACCTCAGCGCACATTTTCGTGGCATAACTGTAAGGCATGCTGTGAGTGTCCTGTGTCAGGTTAATGACTATAGGAGTATGGGACTTCAATTCTACTGGGACCAGGGCTGGTGTAGTCGACCAAGTGGGTATTGGTGTTTTATGGATCAGATCAAGTTTCGGCCTAGCTAGCTAACTGACTAAGGATCTAGTGGATTGCATGGTAGGTTTTATGACTGTGCGCCTCAGTCTGATAGTTAGCTGGATCATGTTAATTGGAAGCTTCAACAAAAGATTGGATAAGGACAAGGATCTGAGATGTCATGAATGAGAAGGGAAGGGTCAAACTATGAAGGTGCAGTCTCAACTGAAGAAATGAAATGAACTCCTGAAGTTCCGGGTGCATGCTCAAGTAAGGGTCAGTTGACTATGTTGCTATGTGTAGATGTAGAAGAATAAGGTGTCGGTGCAGCAGGCGCAGACTTTACCTCCTGTGTGTTGATGATAATGACCTTCTGGTCAATCAAGTCCTGAATTGCATCCCAGAGTGTAAAACAGTTATCCACAGAGTGTAATCCGCTTTAAACCACCATGGAAGTGGGTTTGGTGGCGAGCGAACTTCCAAAAGTCTTAGGAGTGATGTAACTTTGGGAAACACGACACTCAATAGCTCAACCAGAGGAGTGTAATCCCTCTCGGGTCATTGAGGCCACCTTGGTCCTAGGTTGCGCCCTTGCTTTGCCGGTGCGGGCTGGTAGGCTGGCTCAATAGTGGTGGTGCTTTGTGATGTGTGTGGTACCATAGGTGTAGGGGTGTAAACTACCTAATTCTGTGCTGGCGAGCTCACCACACAAACCGGCATAACGAGAGCTCCTACATATGCCACAGCATTCTTGGCAGTGTCCTTCCTTCGTGAATATCTAGTTTTGGATCCATTGTTGCTGCCATTGTCGTTGCTAGTTCCTCCTAAAGCCATGGATTGCTTGGCGAATGCCGTTAGCGTAGGAAAACTTCCGTTATGCAATGAGCTCTCGACACGGGTGCTAGGTTTGATCAGGGATGCAAAAGTAGAAATAGGCTGAATGCTCAGTAGGGCCCCTGTGGCTGGCTGCGCTCCTCGGATTATTATTTCGATAGACTCTTCATCAGAAGGTCTATCGCGAACCTGTGAAGCAAGGGCATGCCAACGCCCGACGTACTCCCCAAACGACTAGTGGGGCTTTTGCTTTGTTACGACTAGGTCCCCGTGCTTTAGGACCATGTCGAGATTGAATCAATATTGTTCTAGAAAAGCCTGACTGAGGTCATTCCAGGTCTTAATGGTGGTCATATCCAGAGATGTGAACCACTTTAAAGCTGGACCTGTGAGGCTCTTCTGGAAAAGGTGAATAAGCAGTCTCTCGTCAGCCTATAACTGAGCATGATCACCGTAATACACCCTAAGATGCGAAATTGGGCAGCCTTTCCCATTGTACTTTTCAAACTTTGGGATGTGACAATTCGAAGGAAGTACAACCTCTAGAAAGTAACAGAGGTCCCGGAAGGTGTAAGACTGGCGATCCCCGCCTTGCACTTGTCATAATGCTCTCTCCAAGTCATTCATCTTGGTGAGAAGTGCATCTCGGGTTGCTGTTGACGTTGCTTGTGCAGTTGGGGCAGGTCCTGCATATGCTGTGTTTATAGCACCTATGTGCTCCTCCAGATCTATTATCTCGCCACCTAATGTCGTGGCGTGATGACCAGCATACCCGTGCATGTGTGTTGTTTGTGATGGAATGTATGCTGAAGCTTGTATCTGATGCAAGGGTGTAGGAATGGCAGTATGTTGTGTTGGACGTGGTGTTGTGTATGGGAGCAACAACTGCTGAACCGATATGGTCGGGTTCACAGACCATTGTACTCCTGTCAGCCTAAAAGGCTGACCACCAGTAGATGGAGGAATATGCTGTGTGTATAGTGGTGATGATACTAATGGCAAAGAAGTGGCACCTGTCATCGAGACAGCAAGAAACTGTGGCAATGGCTGAGGTGGAGGTGTGACCGGTGCAACATGAAATGCTTAAGCAGGCAGAAATGGACCTTTAGGAACAAGACAAACAGGTGTAGTCAAAGTAGGATCCAAAGAGAAAGCCATGTTTTGCAGCCTCTGTGCAAGGGCCAGAAGCTACTGAGACTACACAGTAAGAGAACCATCGGTAGCAGTACCGAGGGCCGGAAGAGCAAGCAGAAGGGATGTCAAAAGGGGTTGGTAGTTCAAAGATCTGGCTGATTGAGCTCCTACAGATGAAGCAATCACAGCCAATTATGTGTCAAGTGGAGCTGAACTAACCAAAGGATAGGACATTATCAGACCAAGTGCCCTTGTGGTGGTCATAGTAATCGCCTCAATCATGGGCTCCAGACCAATCAGGGTCTACCAACGTCCCAAAGCTAGAGGACAGGGAACTCCATGTGCCTAGAAGTGGCTGTCATGGAGTGCAGGTGAAGTGACTAGATGCCAAAGTAAGGGAGGAAGGAGGGGCGGAAATAGAGATCCCCTCCAGAGCAACTGGTACGAAGGTCTCTGAAGCTCACTGTGCCATAATGGACCGCGAACGAGTAAGGATGGGACTATGATTGCAAACTAGGGGACAACACCTACGAGGAGCTATCGTCGGAAGTGATGGATAGCTCGAGGAGAGACAGTCGAGAACATTGCCTCAAGACTAAGGTCACTGAATGAAACTCCCAGCTCTGGCTTAGGAACTCGCACACAACACACTATACCTAATAGAGGAAAAAAAACTAGTGTGTTAGCGAAGAAGAAGAGGCAAAACAAAAGAAGAAACAAGTGAGCTATGCAATTGTTTGTTAGGGTGGTATGAATAGCACACATGCACATGAATGCTCCTAATATGCACTTTCTCACCATGCATGTCCCGCATGGGGTTGACCACACGGGACGCACTCATGGGTTTAGGTTTTAACTCTGGTCAGAAAAGTAAGGTTCCCATTCTAAATCTTACCCAAAGCGTAGGTAGTAAACGGGTGGTGTGTTGGTGGCCTCGTCTCCTACAGTTGCATGGAGCTGTACCCTCTACTAATACTGACACGACCCCAGATAAAGGGGGACAAACTAGCAACACACCCTACACCAAAGCTATAGAACGGGCTACCAGCATTGTCCTTCGCAAACTATGAGTGGACACAGGAGAGGAGAAGATGCATGCTTTCTAAATGATCATTCATGCATATATGCTTGGTGTCTTTTACTTGCGTTTTATTAAACCAGGGGGATTTGTCTCTAGTTATGCCTTATTATTTGTTTGTCTGAGTTTGTATGTTTTATTTTAACCAGGAAGGGAGGCAAACATGTCTCTACTCTCCTAACATGGTAAGTCCAAAAAGGGAAGAAAACACACAATCATGACATCCAAACACTCAATCAACAAGCAAAATGCATGAGCATGGCATGTGTTAGTGAAGTATTCACAGGTAAGTGAAGAAAAGCAAGCATCAAAAGGCATGAACTAAGTCATGTGCATGTGTTGTGGCATAGCAATCATGTAAAAAGGCAAGTATAGTCAATTATGTTCAACAAGTAGGACGACCAAACAAACACAAAGCGTATGAAACAACACCAAGCAAGCAGAAAACCAACACAAAAGGCATAATCTGGTTATCCCCAGCAGAGTCGCCAGTTCCTGTGACCATGCCGGTAGAACCCTACACAACTCCCCAGTGCGTGGAAACACACGAGGAATCTCAATATGGTCATGATGAAGATGGTGAATCCGAAGAAGGATACTAGACTCAGAAACATCAAAGAAAGATAATAAAAGGATAAGGAAAAGGAGTCGCCACCTAGTCTTTTAATGGAAAGATGAGGAAAACCAAGATGCAGATGAATGCAAGAAAATGATGTAAATGAATGCAATCGAATGCATGTATGCTCCGTGCCTAATGGATGTAATACTTAGCCAATGTGGGCTAGAGAAAGGGTAAGGATTCTTGTTACGTATGGGGAAGGTGTTAAGCACCCCCATGCGCCTGAAGAACTCGATCTTTCTAGGTTTACCGCTTGCTCATGACCTTGTGTGTGAATGCTTGTCTACCCCTAATGCACATACCTAAGATGAATATGAAAACTTGACAAGTCTCCAAGAAACAAAGAATAAAAGAGAAATGATAAGGAAAATAATCCAAGGGACAATGTAGGCATTGAAAATGCCACTTTACTGTATGCCCTTGGGCTATGAGGAAAATCATGTAAAAAAAAAATGTTTGGAAAACATCACGTAAAACAGCAAAAACTTTGGAAATCGAAGAAAATTAAATGAGAGAAAATAATCCTCATTCGGGTCTATGTCGGCATTGTCAAGCCTATTAATGTACACCCTCGGGTGATGAAAATCCAAATCAAATCAAAATCATGGAAGTCAAAAGAAATCCGAAAAATAATGCGAAAACTAAGTTTGAAATATGTGTACAGGATACAAAAAGATATGCATGAGAATATATTCATGAAAGAGAGTAACAAGATGTACAAATGAATGCATGGATGAAATATATAAGTTTCTAGGGGCCTCTGTGCAAAAAGTACATGTTTCTAGGTAAGGATTGGGATTTTCACAGTTAAATCTACAAAAATGTTAAAAAAAACACATTTTTATGCAATTTTAAGGAAGTTGGGGGTTAAATGTGCAAAACTGTACATTTTGGGTAAAAATTAAGATTCCTAGGGTCTAGTCTGCAAATATGCCAGTAAAACATGTGTTCATTGGGGGCATGGGATGTCACTCTTGGTGGCTTGGCGAAGCTCGGAGGAGGATATGGAACCCATTCGTGAACTCAGAGACCCCCTGGTTCGAGCTGCGCACTCAGTGGTTCACCATTCGACGATCGTCAGCATGGTTGCTTCAGTGGCTAACACAGGCTGCTTTGTGGCTTCCAAGGAGGGGGAAAAGCTCATGGGGAAGACCTCTAACCTATTCACACTCTCAGGGACCTAAACTGCACTATAGGTTCTCCTCCTCACCTAGCTCGTCGAAAAATGGGTCCAACGGCTAGCAGCGTTGGAAATTTTGGCCAGGGAACTACATATCTCCACTGGAATGGATCGAGGGAGGCTAAGGAAGACCTAGGGAACGAAATGCAACCAAAATTAGCTTGATCAGTGGCTTACCTGATCTGGCAGTGGGTGTGGAGTGTTTGTGATCGCTAGAGCTCGCTGGATGTAACGACCCAGGTTTTAGGAGTGGTGCTTTGGCCAGATAATTAAAGTGAAATTCAAGCGTATTAAGCATTGGGGGTCCCAATGCCTAATGTGGGACACGTTCTCAATGGTGTCTGATTGCTGGATTATGGGTTTCTGGCCTTTTGGCTTGGTGTGGTTCGAGTGCTGTGTTGGTCCTTATAGGAGTTTTGTGGGTTTCTCCTGGGCCGTGGAGGTTTAGTGGTAGGTCCCTGGTAGCACGAGTCACGTGGACGTGGAAGGTCGCGTGGTTTGGTTTCGTGCTTGCGGCTTCCTTTCTTTCCTTCCCTTCTTTCTCTTTCCTTTCCTTTCTTTCTTTTCTTTCTTTCTCTTCCCCAGGCCCCACCCCCACCCCTTCCTCCTCCTCTTCTTCTTCTTCTTCTCCTCCTGCGCGTGGGAGAGGGAGAGAAAAGAGAGAGGGGAGGCAGGAGGAAGACAGGGTTGAGAGAGAGAGAGAGGCAGATGGCAGGGAGGAGGAGGATGCAGCTGCCGTCGTGCCGCCATCGTCGCGTGAAGGAGAGGAGCAGCTCGTGGCTGGAGGAGGAGCGTTGCCGTCTGTCTCACGTCGCCACATCTTCGATGAAGGTGCGCATCTCGTAGATTTTATTTTGATTCCAAATTTGTACCATAGGTGCATGTTAGTGTGTTGGTAATTGTAGTGAATTTTATAGAATTTATTGTGTATTTGTGGGCCATTTATGGCCGAATTTATGGTTTGGGGTGAATAGTGTTTCCTTTGTGTTTTCTTTGGTTTTCTCGAGATCCACTTGATGGATCTTGGTGTTGTTTGTCTTGTTTGGAAGATCTCGTTGAGATCTTCATTTTGATATATTGTTTGCATGGTTTGGATTGGTAGTTTGAAGGATTGGGCTTTAGGTCCCATTTTGGGTTGCCCTACAGTCGCTTGGTTCGGAATGCCGAATTATTTCGATATGCCATTTTTATTGCAGATTGTTCCCTCAACCCTTGGTTTGGTCGACCGAATTTATTCAGCCTGCCGTTCTAGGAGTCTTGGATGTTGACAAAATTTCTAGTTCGATCGATCGAACGATTTTGGTGTGCCGAATCAGGAGTTTTCGGTCCACCGAGTGGTTTTTCGGTCTGCCGATCTGGTGCCCTGAGCCCAAGTTCGGTCGACCGTTCCATTTCGGTCTGCTGATTTAGGCCCTGATCCTGCATTAAGTTATCTTATGTTTTGATTTATATATATATATATATATATATATAAATCTTGAGGGGGATAAACATAATGGCATAAATGATTAGGATAATCATTGGAATGGACTAGGGTTTGCCTAAAAACGAATTACCAAGATTTCACTTGGTGTATGGGTAGAATAAAAGATGAAATGATTTAGAAATAGTAGATTCTTTCCCTAGATGGTTTAGACTGGACTTTAGGGATAATGATAGTGTCCCTAAGTCTAGGATTTGTGTGCTTTTGTGTGCAGTGCATTGAGTGGAGTATTCAGTGGCACTGTGCCAGGTGTTTAAGCCAATCTAGCTGTGCTCCCGTGGGACACGAGCTAATAGGTGTCTTACACTTGGTGCCAAAGCATGGAGTTCTAGTTGTGTTTGCTTTGCTGTGATGTCTTCTAGGTGGTTTTGACACTCAGAGAATGCTTTGTTGGTGTTTTCTTGGGTTGTGGTCATGGGTTGAGCATGATGCTCGGGAACCCAGACGCTCCCAGGGTGCTTTTGCCTGGGCCTGACAGGAGAGCTATCGAGGCTATGTTTTGTTTATGGTTTCTTGGCCTTTGGTTTTTGTGCCGCTGTTGGGCACAATGTTGCTTGAGTTTTAAAGGACATTAATGATTTTGAAAAGGTTTTCCAAAAAGAGAGTTTTGGAAAGAGAAAAGTACAGATTTGGAAATGGATTTAGAAAGAGTTTTCGATGCTTTCTGTTTGCATTGGGGACAACAGACTGAGGCGAATGTTTGTTGGGTCTTGGAGGTATGACACTCCTTGACTATCGTTCACGGGGCCGAGGTTGAGGTCCATAGGTTAAGGTGTTTCGTGGCATGAAGGAGAGGTATGATACTCCTGCTGTCGCTGTGAGCACTGATGCTCGGGTGTTCTCGGGTGTGGAGGTATGAGACTCCTTCCTGAGCACCGTGTGGAGGGCGCTGTGAGGAGGCGTACCTTGTGGTGGCTAGTGCGGGTGGGACGCGCGCCCCGTAACTAGTAGCGTCCTGAGAGACAAGATTGCCTTCCGTAGGAAGGGTTGGCGTTGTTGAGGGTTCTCTAGGTGGGAGAATCACAGGACAGTGATCAGTCCTGCACATAGTGGCTTCATCGTGGAAGTGCAGACACTGTGGTCGCTCCTCAGTGGATTGCTTGTGGCCAGTGTTCTCTGCTTGGCGCCAGGCAGTTTGACACAGTGTGTAACACCCCGATGCTACACAACAGTACGAGAACTACCCAAGCTTAATTAAAAGCAACTATGCAGCAATATTAAACAAATAAAGCAAACTACCCAGACCTATGTACGGCAAACGTGGCTCGAACAAATGCACCAGAATAGAACTGCTCCAACACCCTAGCACCTGAAACAAGGGAACAAGAAAGCACACGCGTGAGTGACGGGAAGGTCACCCAGTACGCTCCCCAAAACAACACTAAAAGCACATAAAATCTCGCCAGAAAGTATCATTTTCAAAAACCTTTATGTGCAATTCTCAAAACTTGTAAAGCAATGTTTTTCAAACCTTTTCTTTTCTTTCCTTTCAAAATCTCATGCTTTTTCAAAGCCTTTATTCTCAACATTGGAGAAAATCAATCATTTCATCTAGTTTCCTAGCCCAAAACATCATTTAAAAACCACAGGCACAATCTGCCACAAAATCGGG
>JAMKQA010247868.1:0-22017 GCA_024699735.1 Posidonia australis
AACAGAAAAATTTCCCAATGAAATGGATATATCCTATAATTTGCAACCACATACACAAACAATAGATAATTAATATTCATATTTGCATAGATTAAGATGAGTTTATTTCCATCACTTCAAAATTATGATATAAATACGAAATGTTCCATGAAAAATATAGCATAAGCATGAGAAAAGTTCAAGTAAAGCTTACTATTCAAGAAGATTTTATATCATGCATTTATAAATAATGAAAAAAGCCACTACCCACTTGTTTACAATTCATACACACATCACCTTCTACAAAAGAGAGCCTTATTTCAAAAAGTATCTACAGTCAGCCTTATTGTGGTATCAACTCACCAACAATAATACACCATTTCTTTTATTTGTCCTGTAAACTCATTACCTGCTTTGTACATCTTCATTTTCTGAGGTGGTGATTTCAATCTTAGGGCATGAATTCATGGTTATTTCCCTTTTGTCGAAACAAAACCTTGGAGATTGAATGGAAACTCAGTGGCAAACGGAAAGCCAGGTGCCTTATTGTAGGGCCTGTTAAGGTCTTCCTAGATTAATATCATTCTTCATGTTAAAAACATTGACCTTGTTTTGTCGAGTTCTTCATGCTATATATATATTTTGTACATGCATACTTTATTTTCTTAAAAGGCCCATCAACAACAAACAACCAAAACTATTTCAAGTTTCTTTGTCCTTTCTCAAAGATATCTTGCATTCTTTCACTCTTAGTTTAGAAATGATGGCATAAGAAGAACTCAGTGTGCAAATCTCAAGTCCTTTGTAAAACAAGCACCCAATTCGAAAAGCCCCATCTACGATCTAGCCAACCCACCCCAGCCTATGATCTAACCATCTACGATTCAAAAAAACCCAAAAACTTTTCCCAAGCAAAAATCTCAGTATAAACTTTTACCTGAGGAGGAGATGGGCTGAAGGTGGAGAGGAGTGAACGGAAGGGGAGCCAGAGGACCAAAAGTAGAACCAAAGGGCCGGAAGGGAAGCCAAACTTGGAGAGGAGTCAGAAGACTAGATGTGAAGCCAGAGGATCAAAAGGGAAGCTAGGGGACCTAAAGGGGAGTCACCAAGTCAGAGAATTAGAAGGGGAGCAGGAGTCGGAGGAAGCTAGACGAGAGCCGGAGAGCCGGAGCAAGGTCAATGGAGGTGAAAGGATTGGGTCAATGGAAGAGGAAGTCTTAGGTCAGTGGAGCAGACGATTAAGAAGAAGAAGACGGAGGAGGAGGCGGGATTGCAGGAAATGGGAGTCGAGAAAAGTCGTAGAGCGATAGAGGAGACGATTAGGGATTTATGGTTGAGTCATAGAGGTTTTATACTTTTATATTTAACTATTTAAGAATATAAGGATATTAGAAGAATTATATAATAAGATAATATATTATGTATATATTAGAAGAAGTATTATATTTCAAATATATATATAAATATACATACATACATACATATATATATATATATGTATGTATGTATGTATATATATATATATATGTATGTAAATATATATATATATATATATATGTATATGTGTGTGTGTGTGTGTGTGTGTGTGTGTGTAATGTAAAATTACTATAATAATATAATGGGTAAACGGGTGACGGGTAGATAATAATCCTTACCCATACCACATGTAAACACAAGTAAAGTGGGTGACGGATAAACAGATATAGGGTTAAAAATATGTTAACCCTTATCCTTATAAAACAGGGTAGGTTGGGGTGGATTGTAACTAAATACCCCCCTGTTTACAGGCCTACATGCTCGTAACATTTAACACACGTTGCTCCAATTGGTTGTACCAACTCCAACACATACATTATTAAAAGAAAGATTATGTTATATCGTGGCTTTTTACGTTCATGCTCTTGTTCATCACATTGTCGTCATTAATAAGGTTATATTTATTTAATCACTTCTTGCCTTATACCCTAGTCGTAGATTTCACTATTGCCTAGGTGTATCTAAGCAACTCCATCATGAATAATTTCCTGATGACAATTGTAGTTGTGAATTTTGTAATAGCTATAAGTTTTTTATTAGAAAAAACAAAGTTAGTTGAACGTTGACGCAGGAAGAGCCACGAATTAGTGGCCGTGGCACTTTCCAATGACATAGAACACAGATAAAGATCTAGTGGTCTTGGGTTCAAATATCCGTAGATTTATCAAGAATTTATCTTATTTCAGCGTAAGTCTTGACTTTCGTGGATGTGACTCTCTAGTGGAGTGGAGGTTATGCAGAGTTTCATTAACGAACTTTACTAGTTTAGGCCAAGCGATTCCCTGAGTCTTGATTTGAAGGAGGACCTAATATCGCATCTCGCATCCACAACTGATATAAAGCCGTTGTTGTGCTTACTAGTGGGATCACTTAAGTTTCCTTATTTAAAATAAAAAAAAGGAACAGTGACAAAGGTTGTATGGCTTTGATTTGTATTTCATTGATGTGTCTTTGTAGCACCCGTAAAATTAATTTTGTAATCAATTACTTTTTTTATGAATTTTATTCCTAGATGTGTGTTAATGTTCCGAGGCCCGTTGTGTGGTTTTGTGCTTTTGGGCTTAGGCCTTGTAGGTCGACTTCTGGTTGCGTGTCCCTGTGCATGGTTTGGCACTATGCATTGTGACATTGTCCATGTGGGGTCCATGTGGGGCCCACCTTGTTGGCTGGTTACTATGGCTGGTGGTTAGGCGGAGTGGCCGGTGTGTTCATGCCGGGTGCCAGTGGCTGAGACGTGCAGGTGAGCATGTTCCCAACTACTGCGTGCGCAGGCTTTATAAGCCATCTGCACCGCACTCCTCCGTCACTCATCGCCGTCTTCCCCTTTATTCTTCTTCTTTTCACCTCCTGCTCAGGTGCGCTCCTCTTCATCCCCACCTTCCCATCCCTTCCTTCCCACTCCTCCTTCTCCACCCCCTTCTCCTTTCCCCCCATCCTCCCCTGCCTCCTCTATTCCCTTCTTTCGTTCACCGACAGAGAGAGAGACAGAGAGGGAGAGAAGCGGAGGCGCTTGGGTGGCTCGTGGTGGCTTGGAAAGCTCTGGAGCGATGTCCCAGAGGTCGTGGAGTGGCCGTGGTCATGCGAGGGTCGCCGAAATTCGCCGAAGTCGGTCGGAGATCGCTGAAGTTCGTTTCAAGTACGTATCCCCATTTTAATGTGTAGAAATCATGTTAAATGATAGAAATTCCTAGATTGCATGTAATCTAGGCTAAATTTAATGTTTTAGAATTTTTGCAAATTTATTGTGGAATTTATGGGTATTTATGGCGGTTGGTGTGATTTGGGTCATTTTGACCCTTCTGCCTTTCCGATTTTGTATCTTGATGCATGGTGAATGGATTTTAGTTTTGTTTATTGGGATTTGGAGTAGACTCGAGGGTCTACATCGTATTTTTTATGCAAGATTTTTGGTGTTGGGTTTGGGGGTCCGATCGTCAGTCCCAGTTGGATGAATTTGAATAGTAGGGTTTTGGGTCATTTTCTGGGATTCGCGGAATTCGGCATACCGAAGTGGAAACAGCATAACGAATCTGTGAGTTTCAGTATACCGAATCTGTTAGGCATGCAATTTTTCTAACAATTTTGGTGCCCTAGTCAATTCGACCTATCGAATCCTTTTGGTCGACCAAACCAGTGGATTTCGGCAAACTGAATCCAATATTTGGCATGCTGAATCAAGGCCCAAATAGGTTTATGAATCTGATTTTTGAGTGTTTTCCAGATTAGTTTTTTTTGTCCCATTGAGATGGAATTGTGGGCCATCAGTGGTAGTCCCTTGGGACACCTGATGTGCCCTTTTGTCAAGGTTTTTGAAGAGTTTTCAAAGATATGAAAATGGTTTGAAAATGATTTCAAAGAGATAGTTAGCTTGTTTTGAGATATAGTTTTCTAGATTTTCTGTGTGTGGGCCGAGAGAGTGTGGGATTGTACCATCGGGACCAGGGAATGTGACGACATTCCAGGGTGGTCGGGGACGGCACCCTGGTTGAGGTTGGGGACCGAGATACCTGAGGCTGAGGGACGTCGAGTTTTGGTGGTATGAGACTCCTTGACTATCATCTCGAGGCTAGGGTTGTGGTACATGGGTTGAGGAGTCTTGTGGCATGACGGGGAGGTATGATACTCCTACTTTCGCTGTGAGCACTGAGGCTCGGGTGTCGTCGGGTGTGGAGGTCTGACACTCCCTCCTAAGCACCGTGTGAAAGACGCCGTGAGGAGGTGTACCCCGTGGTGGCTAGTGAGGGTGGGACATGTGCCCATAGCTGGTAACATCCTATGAGATAGAACAGCCTTCCTAGGGAGGGGTTGGCTTTCAAGGGTTCTCAAGAGGGGGAGAATCGTGAGACGATGAACGTTTCTACACAGGGTGACCGTCACCGTGGCAGTGCAGAACGTTGTGGTCGCTCCTCAACGGACTGCGTGGGGCCATAGTTTGGCTGCCTAGCACCAAGCTTCTCGACTCACTGTGTGTGATTTTGGCCATTGAGGGCCTTTGCTTGTTGTTTTGGGCTAGTAGAGCCCTTGTTGTGGTTTTCGCCGATGTGGGCCAAGTTTGAGAGGTTTTGAGAAAAGGGTATGCGAAATGAATTTAAAAGGAAAATTGATTATAGTTTTTTTTTCTGTGGTTTTTCTTAGGGTACGTACTGGGTGACTTTTATCACTCATGCATTTTCCTCGTGTTTTTTGTTTACAGGTCCAGACATGTAGGGGGTTAGCGTAGTCCATATAGTCTGGAGTCTCCTAGCTGCACACACAGGTTCTTGGTAGTTAGATATTTGCTGTTTAGCTTTATTTTTCCCATAATTTAATTTGTTTTAAATTATTATGGAAAATGTGAGGCATTACAGTTTTGGTATCAGAGCTCCAGGTTCACTAGGTTGTACTACATTTAGGATGTCCGGTCTAAAGACTTCATAGGTTTTGCATGCATGGTAGAGTCTGTACTTGATTTTTCGTCATGGTTTTCTGGTTGTTGTTTCATCTATGGTGCAGGTACTTTGCCTTTCTCTAGTAGGATGCCTCCTCATAGTCGTAACTACAATGCCCCTATCGAAGAGTACGAGTCTCGAGAGGATGTAGGCAGATGGAAGGTGGTTCGTGCGAAACTGAGGAGTTTGGCACACGAGATCTCTCATGCGTTCAGCAAGAGTAGTGTCAGTGAGCCATCGGGCGACCCATGGCTAAACCAGTTCACGAAGCTTTGTCCGCCATGGTTCAAGGGCACGGTCTGTGCTAAGGAAAGAGAGGCCTGATTGGTGAAGGTGGTAAAGATGCTGGAGAGCATGGCATGCCTGGAGGAGCATTGGGTGCGGCTGGTGACTTATCAGTTGGATGGTGAGGAAGATAGGTGGTGGAAGTCTATGAGGCGGCTGAAGTTCTTGGACTCAGTCATTGTTAGCATTCAGTAGAAAGATTTCAAGGCATCCTTCTATGAGTATTTCCCCACTCATGTGAAGGAGCATCTTTGTCGAGATTTCTGGAGTCTGGAGCAGGGCACGATGTCGATGCTCGAGTATGAGACTGAATTCGCCCGGCTGGAACAGTTTGCTCTTGCCTATGAGTCTGAGGTGGAATGGGCGGAGAGGTTTTTGGATGGCTTGAACCCAGGGCTGCCCGTGAAGGTGATGGGCTGTCGGTGCCAGACTATGGAGGACATAGTTAGGATGGCTTATCACTTTGATGCGGAGCATCAGAAGTTTCTAGAGAGTCGTCCCAAGGGGAAGGGTAAGTCTTCTTTTACCTCCTGGTTCCTTTTCTCTAATCCTCCAAGTGCCAGTTGTTCGGGTAACCCTGAGACGAAGCAGAAGGTGAGGCCTAGTGTTTCCTCTGTGGGCCAGTGAAGTTTTGCTGGAGGTAGCGGAACTGGCCTCAGTCAGACAAGGTCTAGTGCTTCAATTGTGGTCAGGTGGGCCACATCGCTACATCTTGTCCTCAACCTAGGCGAACCTCAGCTCTAGTGGTGTGTTATAATTGTGGGAAGGTGGGGCACGTTCAGAGATCCAATCCGGATTTACCTAAGAAGGTAGGAAGCACGCCACTACAGCTGACTAGGGGACAGGTGTTCACCATTGCAGCTCCAAGCGTTGGGTCTTTGGGAGATGTTATTGAGGGTAAGGATGAATAGTTGGTTCTGTAACCCTCTGAGATATGTTGTAATCCTTTTTGTAATCTGGACATCTGCCTGATTGTATGGATGTGTGTTGTTGTTTTGTTTGGCCATCAGGTTCTTTTATTTTGGCTAGCTAGATGGCCAAAGTGTTGTTTAACTCAGGGAGTTCTTTCTCCTTTATTTCTAAGTCTTTCGCGATGGAGTTGGAAGAGAGACCAGCTAGACTGGCCTTTCATCTCAGCGTGGTGACGCCACTGGGGGAGCACTGTTTGGCATGGAGATATCTGCGGTCTGTCGACTTGATGCTGAATGGCAGAGAGTTCGACGCCAGCCTGATCGTGATGGACATGCAAGAGTACGATGTGATACTCGGCATGGATTGGTTGGCGCAGCAATCTGCTTTGATCAACTATGCTCAGAGGAGAATTTATTTTGGGTCTCTTGAGGATGGGTCTTTCTTTGTGCAAGGTCGGTGTCAGGGTGAGCCTATGCTTGTCATTTCAGCTATGAAGGCTTATAAGTCTTTCGTAAAGGATTGCGTAGGGTATCTAGCTAGTATAGTTACCTCCATTTCTCCTGAGTTAAGTGTTCACAATATTTCTATGGTGTGTGAATATCCTAACGTTTTCCCTAACGATTTGCTTGGTATGCCACCTCATAGGGAAGTAGAGTTCTTGATCGATCTGATCCCCGGTTCTAGTACTGTGTCGAAGCCTCCTTATCGCATGGCACCAGCGATGTTGCGAGAGCTCAAGATTCAGTTGCAGGAGTTGTTGGACAAGGGATTTATCAGGCAAAGTGTGTCTCCATGGGGAGCGCTTGTCTTGTTCGTCCGCAAGAGTGACGGTTCACTCCGATTGTGTATAGATTATCGGATGTCGAACCATATTACAGCGAAGAACACGTACCCCTTGCCTTGCATTGATAACCTGTTCGACCAGTTGCAGTCTGCACCGGTGGTCTCGAAGATTGATCTGAGGTCAGGGTATCACCAATTGAGGATACGAGACTCAGACATTCAGATGACTGCTTTCCCAATGCGATATGGGCATTACGAGTTCACGATCATGCCTTTCGGCTTGACTAATGCACCGACTGTGTTTATGGATCTATTGAATCGGATCTTCAGCCCTTTTTTGGACCAGTTAGTTGTGGTTTTTGTTGATGATGTGCTGGTTTACTCCCCAGATGTTGAGACTCATGCCTTACACTTGAGGGCGGTTTTGGATACTCTGAGGCGTTATCAGCTATACGCCAGATTCTCCAAGTGTGAGTTTTAGCTAAGTGAAGTTATGTTCCTTGCCCATTTGATTTTTGGAGAAGGCATCAGAGTGGATCCTGCCAAAGTTGAGGCGGTGAGTAGTTGGGAGCGACCCAGGACTGTGATGGAGATCAGGAGTTTCTTGGGTCTAACGGGCTATTATAGGAGGTTTATCAGGGATTTCTTCTCCATAGCCGCGCCTTTGACAGAGTTGACTAGGAAGGGAGTTCCACTCTGCTGGGACCAAAATTGTGAAGCGAGTTTCCAACAGCTGAAGCCTCGTCTGGATTCTGCCCCTATGTTGACTCTGCCTTTTGGAAGTGGTGGCTTCACTGTATATAGTGATGCCAGTGGCGTTGGGTTAGGGTGTATTCTGATGCAGCATGGCAATGTCATCGCATATGCTTCGTGCCAACTGAAGGATCATGAGAAGAACTACCTGACCCATAATTTGGAGATGGCTGCCGTAATGTTTGCTCTCAAGCTTTGGCGACACTATCTCTATGGGGAGCAGTTTGAGGTCTTCACCGATCATCAGAGCATGAAGTATATCTTCACGCAGAGGGACCTTAACATGAGGCAGTGCCATTCGGTAGAGTATTTGAAGGACTATGATTTCAGCCATTCCGGCAAGGCCAACGTGGTCGCCGATGCCCTGAGTCGACATACGCACGCGATGGTGAGCCTGATGGTCAAAGAGTGGACCATGTTCGAGGATCTAGTAAGCTGCAGGCCGAAATAGCAAGCTCGGGGAATGGTTTGTGCCTGATTGGCCAACCTGTCTGTTCGCCCTAAGCTGTTCGGGTTTATTATCGCCTATCAACAGCTGGATCCATTTGTTTAGGCTGTGTTTGAGAAGCTGGAGGCTGGTAGAGAGCCTCATTTCTCTGTTGAGGCATATGGAGAGCTAAGGTACGATATGCGCTTGTATGTGCCCCAACAAGAGAAGGCCAGGTAGAGGTTGCTGGATGAAGTGCATCGGTCTAAGTACACTATTCACCCTAGGAGTACGAAGATGTACCGAGACCTGAAATGGAACTTTTGGTGACCTGGCATGAAGAAAGATGTTGCTGACCATGTGGCGAGGTGTACTACTTGCTAGCTGATCATGGCAGAGCACTAGAGACATTGAGGGACCTTGCAGCTGTTGGATATTCCTATGTGGAAGTGGGAGCACATCTCGATGGACTTCGTGACTGGTTTGCCATGAATTCAGAGGAAGAACGACACCGTGTGGGCGATCGTGGATCGGTTGACCAACCTGCTCACTTCTTGGCCATTCGGGTGAAGCTTCTGATGCATTGCCTGACGGAGTTGTATGTCTCCAAGGTGGTGAGGATGCATGGTGTTCTGTTGTCCATTCTGTCGAATAGAGACACAAGGTTCACCTCAAGGTTTTGGAGAACTCTACAGGAAGCCTTTGGCACGGTGCTCAACTATAGCACAGTATTTCATCCTCAATCGGATAGTCAGACAGAGAGTACTATCCAGACATTGGAGGAGCTTAAAGCATGTGCCTTAGACTTTCAAGGGAGTTGGGAGGACCATTTGCCATTGATTGAGTTCGCCTACAACAATAGTTATCATTTGAGCATCGGGATGATGCTGTACGAAGCTCTATACGGTAGGCCATGTAGATCGCCGGTTTGCTGGAGCGAGGTGGGTGAGCGTTAGTTGATTGGTCCCTAAGCTTGTGCAGCTATATGCGGACAAGGTAGATCTGATCCGGAGCTAGCTGTTGGATGCATAGAGTCGACAGAAGAGTTATGCCGATAGGAGGCAGAGACCACAGGAGTTTCAGGTGGTAGACTATGTGTTTCTGAAGGTTTCGCCGACCAAGGGTGTCGTGCAGTTCGTGAAGCATGGCAAGCTGAGTCCTCGCTATATTGGCTAGTACTAGATCACCTAGAGGATCGGTGAGGTTGCTTATCGGTTGGATCTACCACCAGAGATATCATCCATGCACGACGTGTTCCATGTCTCCATGCTGAGGAAGTGCCTGACTGACGTTTCTCATGTGATCCCAGTTTAGCCAGAAGGGCTCCAGGAAGATCAGTCCTTTGTGGAGGATGCCGTCGAGATTGTCAATCACAAGGAGTAGGTGCTACGGAACATGGTGATTCCGCTGGTTTTGGTGCGGTGGCGGCATCATGGAGCTGAGGAGGTCACATGGGAACATGAGGAAGCCATCCTAGCCCAGTACCCGTATCTTTTCACCTAGTGATATCGAGGGTGAACTCTTCTTTTAAGGTGGTTACGATGTAACACTCCTAAAATTCATTTTGTAATTGTTTACCTTTTTTATGAATCTTATTCCTGGATGGGTGTTACTGTTTTAAGGCCCGTTGTGTGATTTTACACTTTTGGGCATGGGCCTCTAGGTCAGCTTCTAGTTGAGTATCTCTGTGCGTGGTTTGGCATTGTGCATTGTGGCACTGTGCATGTGGGGCCCGGGTGTGGGGTCTGTGTGGGGCCTACAGTGTCGACCATTTGCCGTGACTGGTGGTTGGGCGGAGTGGTCGGTGTGCCCGTGTGGGGTGCCAGTAGCTAAGACGTGCAGGTGAGCATGTTCCCAGCTACTGTGTGCGCAGGCTTTATAAGCTGCCTGCACCGCACTCCTTCGTCACTCATCACCGTCTTCTCCTTCTTTCTTCTTTTTTTCTCCTCCTCCTCGGGCGCACTCCTCTTCTTCCCCACCTTCCCTTCCCTTCCTCCCCACTCCTCCTTCACCACCCCCTTTTCCCCTCCCCTCATCCTCCCCTGCCTCCTATGTTCCCTTCTTTCGCGCACCGATGGAGAGAGAGAGAGAGGGAGAGCAACGAAGGCGCTTGGGTAGCTCGTGGCGGCCTAGGAAGCTCCGGAGCGACGTCCTAGAGGTCGTGGAGTGGCCGTGGTCGTGCAAGGGTCGTCGAAATTCACCGGAGTTTGTTTCAGGTGCGTATCCTCATTTTAATGTGTAGAAATCATGTAAAATGGTAGAAATGCCTAGGTTGCATGTAATCTAGGCTAAATTTAATGTTTTAGAATTTTTGAGAATTTATTGTGAAATTTTTGGGTATTTATTGCGATTGGTGTGATTTGGGTCATTTTGACCCTTCTGCCTTTCCTATTTTGTATCTTGATGCATGGTGAATTGATTTTAGTTTTGTTTGTCAGGATTTGGAGTAGAGTCGAGGGTCTACATCTTATGTTTTATGCAAGATTTTTGGTGTTAGTTTTGGGGTTCCGATCGTCGATCCCAGTTGGATAATTTTGAATAGTAGGGTTTTGGGCTGTTTTTTGAGATTCACGGAATTCGACATACCGAAGTGGAAACGGCAAACCAAATCAGTGAATTTCAGTATACGGAATTTGTTTGGCATGCCATTTTTTTGACAATTTTGGTCCTCCAATCGATTCGGCCAGCCGAATCCATCCGATCAACCGAACCATTGGATTTCGGCATACAGAATCCAATATTCGATATGCCGTATTAGGGCCCAAATAGTTTTATGAATATGATTTCTGAGGGTTATCCGGATTGGTTTGTTTTGTTCCATTGAAATGGGATTGTAAGCAGTTAGTAGTGATCCCTTGGGACACTTGATGTGTCATTTTACGGAGATTTTGGAAGAGTTTTCAAAGATATGAAAATGATTTCAAAGAGATAGTTGCCTTGTTTTGGGAAATGATTTTCCAGATTTTTTGTGTGTTGACCGAGACAGTGTGGATTGTACCGTCGGGACTAGGGAATGTGACGACATTCCTTGGTGGTCGTGCACGACACCCCAGTTGTGGTCGAGGGTTGAGATACCTGAGGCTGAGGGACGTCAGGTTCTGGAGGTATGAGACTCCTTGACTGTCGTCTTGAGGCTAAGGTTGTCGTCCTCAGGCTGAGTTGTCTTGTGGCATAACGGGGAGGTATGATACTCCTGCTATCACCGTGAGCATTGAGGCTCAGGTGTCGTTGGATGTGGAGGTATGACACTCCCTCCTAAGTACCAAGTGAAAGACGTTGTGAAGAGGCGTACCCTGTGGTGGCCAATGCGGGTGGGACACGTGCCCCATAGCTGATATCGTCCTAAGAGACAGGACAACCTTCCCAGAGAGGGGTTGGCTTTTGAGGGTTCTCTAGAGAGGGAGAATCACGGGATAGTGAATGCTCCTGCACAGGGTGGCCGTCACCGTGGCAGTGCAAAATGCTATGGTCGCTCCGCGGTGGACTGCGTGTTGCCAAAGTTTGGTTGCCTGGCACCGGACTTCCCTACTCACTGTGTGTGGTTTTGGCCATTGAGGGCCTTTGCTTGTGGTTTTGGACTAGTAGAGTTTCAATTGTGGTTTTGGCCGATGTGGACCTGGTTTGAGAGGTTTTGAGAAAAGGGTTTGCGAAATAAATTTAAAAGGAAAATTGATTATAGTTTTGTTTTCGTGGTTTTTCTTAGGGTGCATACTGGGTGACTTTTGTCACTCATATGTTTTCCTTGTATTTTTGCTTTACAAGTGTAGGCATGTAAGGGGTTAGCATAGTACATATAGTCTGGAGTCTCCTAGCTGCACACACAGATTCCTGATAGTTAGAAATTTGTTGTTTAGTTTTAATTTTTTCGTAATTTGATTTATTTTAAATTATTGTAGAAAATATAGAACGTTACGGCCTTTTCCCCAACACACCACCTAGTTTGATTTGTCTTCACGCTCTTGATTGTAATGATTATAGGCTAGAAAGTTGTTCGAGGACCCCTCTTTGGAATCTGCTTTTCTCTGAAAGGAAAAGAAATTAAAGTATGAATTGGAACAGTAACTTCAACGATAAATGAATATGATTGATTGTGTCATAAGATAATTACATAAATCAAAGATGTCGAGATATGGCGACACGAAAGATATTAAACTTTTCAACAAAGTTCAGTTGGTGAAAGGATTGCAGGTTTCTGACAATTAATTATTCTTGAAGTAACGATACTTAATTATTCTTGAAGTAAAGATACCACTAATAAAGGTCTTCAATCAAGGATGCATCATCCATCAATGTGTTTTTAACCAGGAACCATCCCAAGCTTCAATAATGGTACACATAATCACACATAGATTTTTAGCTTAATGTGTTTCTTTTTACAATAGTATTGTGTTATTTAATATTGTACGTACATGTTCACTAGGTGTCCGTTTCCATCAATCCCATCAAGCACCAAGTGAATATGTACATTAATAGTCAACATAGTATTATATTAAAAGTCTAATGAGATTGACACTAGTACATAATCAACTTAGTTATATGTTAATTATTGATCTTTTAATTTTTTATGAATGATAGATATGATTCTTTTCTTCCTTTTTTTGTTTTTTTTACACACATTACAACCATAGGATAGTAATCTAATAGCGGTTGGCCTTTCATACATAGCTTATTAACTATATATTAGTGTATAACTCTATTTTGGTGTTTCAAAAAATGTTTGCTTATCGTTGTGGAAAAAGCAATAACCTTTCTTATTCTTTAAATAACTCTTTAGTGGTCCTTCTCAACTGTAACGTCTCTAATTTTTATAATAATTTAAAATAAATTAAATTATAAGAAATTAAAAACTAAACGGTAATATCTATAACCAAGAACCTGTGTGTACAGCTACAAGACTCCAGATTATGTACACTATTCCAAACTCATATGCTCGCCTACACTTGGAACCGAAAACCACGAAAAATAAGCGTGAGTAACAAGAGTCACCTAGTAGACACCCCACAAAAATGACGGAAAGCAAAACTATAATAATTTTCCTGTAAATCTATTTTGCAATCATTTTCACCAATCCACTAAAAACCAACAACTTAGGTCCAAAAGGTCGAAAACCATGAAGCAAAGCCCTACTGGGCCAAACCACAAGAAAATACAGCCTACGTCGGCCAAACCAAACAGGCAAAGGTTCTACCAGCCCAAAACAACAAACAAAGCTCTTAATGACCAAAACCACACACAATTAGTAGGGAAACCTAGTGCCAGGCAATCTAACTCTTGCTATAAGTAGCCACCAAAGTGTACTACACTGCCACGCTGAAGTCACTCTATGCAAGGACAATCACCATCCTGTGATTCCCTCATATGGAGAACCCTTACAAAGCCAACCCTTACTTGGGAAGGCAGTCTTGTCTGTCAAAACACTACCAGCTACGGAGCACATGTCCCGTCCACGCTGGCCACCATAGGGTATGCCTCCTCACAACGTCCTTCACATGGTGCTCAAGAGAAAGTGTCACACCTTTACAATTGACAATACCCAAGCCTCAGTGCTCACAGCAACAGCGGGAGTATCATACAACCCCATCATGACACAAAACACCTCGATTTGTGGACCACAACTCTAACCTTGAAATAACAGTCAAGAAGACTCATACCTTCAGGACCGATGAATCTCTGCCTCCGGTATCTCGCCTCCCCCTCGACCTCAACCATGGAGACGTGCCTGACTACCCGAGAATGTTGTCACATTCCTTATCCTAATGAGATGATGCCACGGTCTCTCGGCCCGTAAACATAAACCCAGGAAAAACATTTCCAAAATGGGCCAACATATCTCTTAAAAATCCATTTTCAAATCCATTTTATCTCCTTGGAAAACCATTCCATAATCTCCACAAAACCGCACATCAAGTGTCCTACAGGACCACCACTGATGACCCACAATCCCATCTCAAATGGGCAAAATAAATCAATTCGGAAAATCCTCAAAAATCACTTTAAAAAAGCATTTGGGCCTTGATTCGACAAATCGGCCAGAATCGAACGATCGAAATGGTGCAAGCACCTAGAACGATAGACCGAAATCTGGTTTGGTCGATAGGAAATCCCTAATTTGGAAGACCAAAATGATTCAATCAACTGAAACAGAGCCAAAAGACCAAAATTGATAGAGAAAGGGCATACCGAATTGGTTCGGTATGTTTTTTTTCTACGAAACTAGAAAACAACCCCCAACACATTGTCCGACTCTTCTCCCAAGTGGGAGTGAGGGGCTGACCTACCAAAAAACCATTATAAAATCCACATAAAACATATATTGTAGACCCTCCCGTTTACTCCAAATCCATACAAACAAAACAAAAGCCATGCACCACAGCTCAAGTAATAAAATCACAAAGCCATAAGAGTCAAAAGGACCCAAGACACATCCACTGTCATAAATGGCCATAAATACTACCATAAATCACCATAAATTCACATTAAATTCTAGGAATGTAAATTTACCTAGATTTCATGCATTCCTAATATTTTCTACCATTTTCATGTATTCTACTATAAGGGGTGAAGTGCATAACTTATACGCGACCTCCAGCGATCCTTCGGCCAACCTTAGCCTCCTTTGGCGACCCCGAGCTCTACTGAAGCTACCTCGACCTCAATGATGACTCACTGGAGCTCCACGCACCGCTACATGCCACTGCTGACTCTGGGCACACCAAACAAGAAGGAAGAGGAGTAGAGGAATTAGGGAAGGGAGAGTGAGAGTGGACGAGTGGGAGGGGTAAATGAGGGTGAGCGGTGGGAGAGGAATGGGGAGGGAGAGAGGGGAGGTGAGTCGGTTGAGAGAGGGAGATAGTGGTGGTGGAAGGATGGAGGAGGTGATGGTGGTGTGCTTGGGGAAGGAGGAAATGCACAGGGAAGATAGGAGAGGAGTTGTGTCGTGCATGGTGGAAAACCCTGGCTTATAAAGCCAAGCAGAGGGGTAAGTGACATTGTGCATGCAACCATTCAGCTACGCATGCAAACCAACAAACCCCCCAGGTGCCCGCCACACCAAATATGCACTAGCCCAACCATTGGCCCACACACACCGGCCCACACACGGACCCACATATGGGCCCACAAGCACAGTACCACATGCATAGGAACACACAAATAGAAGCGGGCCCATGAGGCCTAGGCCCAAAACCACAAATCAAGCAAATATGCCTTGAAACAATAGCATCCAATCAAAATAAATTCATTAAAAATGTAAATAATTACAAAATGAATTTACAGGTGTTACATCCTAACCACATTAAAAAATGATTTTGCCCTCGAAATCACTAGTAGCTAAAAGATACGGATACTAGACTAGGATGGCTTCCTCACGCTCCCACATGACCTCCTCAGCTCCATGATACTTCCACCACACCAAAACCAGTGGAATCACCTTGTTCCGTAGTAACTGTTCCTTGCGGTCAATAATCTGGACGATGTCCTCCACAAAGGACAGATTTTCCTAGAGCTCCTCTGACTAAATGGAATCACATGAGATGCGTTAGCTAGACACTTCCTCAACATGGAGACGTGGAATACGTTGTGCATAGACGACAGCTTAGGTGGTAGATCTAGTCGATAAGCAACCACACCAATCCTCTAGATAATCTGGTACGGGCCAATATAGCGAGGACTCAACTTCCTACGCTTCCCGAACCTCATGACACCCTTGGTTGGCGACGCCCTTACGAACACATAATCTCCCACTAAAAACTCCAACGGTCTCTACCTCTTGTCGACATAACTCTTCTGCCGACTCTATGCAGTTAACAGCCTACTATGGATCAGATCAACCTTGTCCACGTATAGCTGCACAAGCTTAGGACCAATCAACTGACACTCACCTACCTCACTCTAGCAAACAGACGATCTGCATGGCCTACCATACAAAGCTTCATACAGCGCCATCACGATGCTCGAGTGATAACTATTGTTGTAGGCGAACTCAATCAACGGTAGATGGTCCTCCCAACTCCCTTATAGGACCATGACACATGCTCTAAGTATAACTTCCAGTATCTGGATAGTCCTCTATATGATTGTCTGACTAAGGATGAAATACTGTGCTATAGTTGAGCACAGTGCCAAAAGCCTCCTGTAGAGTGCTCTAGAACCTTGAGGTAAACCTTGTGCCTCTGTTAGACACGATAGACACTGGAACACCATGCAGTTGAACCACATTAGAAACATACAACTCTGCCAGACGATGCATGAGTGCTTCACCCGAATAGCTAGGAAGTGAGTAGATTGGTTAGCCGATCCACGATCACCCACACAATGTCATTCTTCCACTGAGTACACGGCAAACCAGTTACGAAGTCCATGGAGATGTACTCCCACTTCTATACAGGAATATCAAACAGCTGTAGGATCCCCCCAAGTCTCTGGTGCTCTGCCTTAACTAGCTAGTAGGTTGCATACCTCACGACATGATCAGCAACATCCCTCTTCATGGCAGGCCACCAAAAGTTCTTCTCATGATCCTTCAGCTAGTGCAAAGCATATGTGATGACATTATCGTGTTATATTAGAACACACCCCAACCCAACCCCATTGGCATCACTATACACAGTGAAGCCACCACTTCTAGAAGGCAGAGTCAACACGAGGGTAGAAACCAGATGAGACTTTAACTCTTGAAAACTTACCTCACAATTTTGGTCCCAGTAGAACAGGACTCCTTTCCTAGTCAACTCAGTCAAAGGCACGGTTATGGAGTAGAAATCCCTAATAAATCCCCTATAGTAGCCTTCCAGACCCAAGAAACTCCTGATCTTTGTCACCGTCTTGGGTCACTCCCAACAACTCACCACCTCAACCTTGGCTGGTTCAACTCTGATGCCTTCTTCAAGAATCAAATAGCCAAGGAACATAACTTCACCCAGCTAGAACTCATACTTGGAAAATTTGGCATACAGCTGATGACGCCTCAAAGTATCCAAACCGCCCTTAGGTGCATGGCATGAGTCTCCACACCAAGGGAGTAGGCCAGTGCGTCATCAACAAAAATCACAACGAACTGGCCCATGAAAAGGGCTGAAAATCTTGTTCATCGGATCCATAAATGTAGTAGGTCCATTGGTCAAGCCAAAGGGCATGATCGTGAACTTGTAATGCCCGTACCAAGTTCAAAAAGTAGTCTTCTGAATGTCCGAGTCTTGTATCCTTAACTAGTGATATCTTGACCTCAGATTAATCTTCGAAAACACCAAGGCAGACTGCAACTAGTCGAACTGGTCATCAATGCAGGGCAGGAGATACTTGTTCTTCATCGTGATCTGGTTCAACACTTGATAATCTATATACAGCCGAAGCGAACCATCCTTCTTACAGATGAACAAAACAGGTGTTCCCCACGGAGACACACTCAGCCTAATAAATGCCTTGTCCAGCAACTCCTGCAACTAGGTCTTAAGCTCTCGCAACTCCACAGGCGACATGCGATAAGGAGACTTCAACACAGCACCAGAACCAAGAATCAGATCGATCAAGGACTCTACTTCCTTGTGAGGTGCTATATCAGGCAAATCGTTAAGGAAAACGTTGTGATATTCACACACCACAGAGATGTTGTGAACACCCAACTCAAGAGAAGTGAAGGTAACTATACTAGCTAGGTACCCCACACAACCTGTGGCCAAAGACTTATAAGCCTTTATAGCCAAAATGACAAGCTTAAGCTCACTTTGACACCCACCATGCACAAAGACAGATCTATCATCAAGAGATAGTCCTGTCTCTCATAATGCTACTAGCTACGGGGCATGTGTCGCACTGGCATTGGCCACCATAGGGTACACCTCCTCACAGTGTCCCTTACACGCCATTCAGGAGGGAGTGTCATACCTCCACACTCGACAACACCTAAGCCTCAGTGCTCACAGTGACAGTAGAAGTGTCATACCTCTCTGTCATGCCACAAAACACCTCAACCCGTGGACCATAACCTTACCCTCAAGACGATTGTAAGGGAGTCTCATACCTCCAAGACCCGACAACTCTCAACCTCAGGTGCCTTGACCCCCGACCTCAACTAGGGAGACGCGCTCGACCAACTGAGAATGTCATCACACATTCCCCGATCCCAACGACACGGTCCCACGGTGTCTCGACCAGCACATATAAAATCAGGAAAAACATTTTCTAAAATGGGCCAACTTATCTCTTTGAAAACTATTTTAAAACCATTTTATATCTTTGGAAACTCATTCAAAAACCTTAACAAAATGGCACATCAAGTGTCCCACAAGATCACCACTGATGGCCCACGATTCCACCTCAAATGGACAAAAGAAACCAATCTGGAAAATCCATGGAAATCACATTTTATGAAACAGCTGAACCCTGATTTAGCATACGGAAATGGACTCGGTATACCGAAATCTATTGAATCGGAAGACCAACAAGAATCGGTTGACCGAGTTAGGTGCAAGCACCCAAAAAAGTAGACCAAAAATCAGACCAATCGATCGAAAGTTCTAAGTTCAATAAACTGAATAAATTCGGTTGACCGAATTGGGACACAACGATCAACACTCATAGCCAAAAATGATAGACCGAGAAGATTCGACCAACTAAATATCGACCAAACGACCTAATCTGATAGAAAAACGACATACCGAAGTCATTTTCTACGAATCAAGAAAACAACCTCAGGCACCAACCCTCAAGATCGCCCAAAATGGGACTAAGGGGCAGAATCCCACAACAAGCACCACAAAATCCAACTAAAACATATATTGTAGACCCTCGAGTATACTCTAAATCCATATGAACAAAACCAAAATTCATTCATCATGCAAGGATAAATAAATTCAAGAAGCCACAGGGGTCAAAAATGACCTAAAACCACCCAACACTATTAATGACGATAAATACCACCATAATACATCATAAATTCACAATAAATTCTAGGAATGTAAAGTTACCTAGATTTCATGCATTCCTATCATTTTCTACCATTTTCATGCTTCCTATAACACAAGATGAGGTGCGTACCTAAAAACACACACTGACGATCCATGCCAACTTTGGCCAACCACTGGCGACTCTAGGCATCCTCAGCAACTCCACGACCTCAAGGACACTGCACCGAAGCTCCCCACATTGCCACACACCGCCTCAAGCCATTGCCAACCTCTAGTTCACTCATAGGCACCACTGATAGAGGAGAATGGGGGAGGAGGGAAAGAGAGAGAGAGAGAGAGAAAGACGGGAGAGAAGAGAGTGAGTGGGTGGGGAGAGAGACGGGAGTGGAAGCGGAAGGAGAGAGGTGGAGGAGGTTGCCGAGGTCGTGAGGGAGAGAGAGGGAAGGATGAGGCGTGAGGAGAAAGAAGAAGGAGGGAAAGAGTTGTTCATGCACTGGGCAGGCGTTGAGCTTATATAGTCATGCAGCAATGTAGCTTGGCGCGTGCACACTTACGCATCCTACTTACCAACCACCCCGTACGAGTCCAACCGCAAGCACCAAGCACGACCAACAACTAGTCCCACCCACCAGCCTACAAACACACGTGGCCCACACAAACCCATACACGGGCCCACAAGCACAGTGCCACAATGCATAGTGCCAACCACGTGGGGACAAACACAGAAATGCACAAAAGGAAGCTGGCCCACAAGGCCCAAGCCTAAAATCACAAAAATGGGCCTCAGAACAATAACACCTGAGTAGGAATAAATTCATTATAATGTAAATAATTACAAAATGAATTTATGGGTGTTGCATCCTAACCACCTTGAAAGAAGATTTCGCCCCCAAAAACCACTAGTAGGTGAAAGATACGGGTACTAGGCTAGGATGGCTTCTTCGGACTCCCACATGGCCTCCTCAGCTCCATGATGATGCCATCGCACCAAGACCAGTGGAATCACTTTGTTCTACAACACTTGCTCCTTGTAGTCGACAATCTAGATGGCAACCTCCACAAAAACAGATCTACCTAGAGCCCCTCTGGCTGAACTGGGATCACATGAGATGCGTCAGCTAAACACTTCCTGAGGCAGAGCCCCTTTGGAGACATGGAACACGTCGTGCACATTCGACATCTCTGGTGGCAGATCTAGTCGATAAGCAACCTCACTGATCCTCTGGGTAATCTGGTACGGTCAATATAGTAAGGACTCAGCTTCCCTCACTTCCCGAACCCCATGACACACTTGGTCGACGACACCTTCAGAAAAACAGACTCCCACCAAAAATTCTAGCAGTCGCCGTCTCCTATCAGCATAGCTCTTTTGCCGACTCTATGCGGCCAACAGGCTGCTACGAATCAAATTATCCTTGTCCGTATATAGCGGCACAAGCTTAGGACCAATAAACTAACACTCGCCCACCTTGCTCCAGTAAACCAGCGATCTGCATGGCCTACCATACAAAGCTTCGTACGATACCATCCTGATGCTCGAGTGATAACTATTATTGTAGGCAAACTCAATAAGTGATAGATGGTCCTCCCAACTCCTTTGCATGTCTAGGGCACATGCTCTGAGCATATCTTCTAGCGTCTGGATAGTCCTCTTTGTTTGACCATCCAACTGAGGATGGAATGTCGTACTATAGTTGAGCACTATGCCAAAGGCCTCCAACCGAGTTCTCCAGAACCTTGAGGTGAACCTCGTGTCTCTTTCCGACACGATGGACATCGGAACACCATGTAGCCGAACGATCTCAGAAACATACAACTCCACCAGATGGTGCATCGGAAGCTTCACCCAAATGGCCAAGAAGTGAGTAGACTTGCTTAGCCGATCCACGATCACCCACACGGTGTCGTTCTTCCTTTGTGTCTGCGGCAAACCAATCACGAAGTCTATAGAGATGTGCTCCCACTTCCACACGGGAATATCCAATAGCTGCAAGGTCCCTCCAGGTCGCTGGTGTTAGAAATATTACATTAATTTTGATGATTATTTACTTGTGCATATTTTTCATAAGTATTATAACTTGAAAAAGATATAAAGTGTCTTATCATGAAATCAAAAACGACATACCGGCATCAAGAGCGGCAGACCGTTTCAGCACAAAACGGAATGTAAAACGGAACTCCGCAAAAATCTAAGTTGAACTGAAAATGGCATACCGTGGATGGAACGGCATTCCGTTTCAGGAAAAATCGGTAGAAGCAGCGGCACTCCGCATCAGAAGAGTAAAAGAAATGAATGCAATTAAATGGCATACTGTCACAAAAACGGTATACCGTTTCAGGAGAAAACGGCAGACCATTGAAGTTACGGCATACCGTTTTGCTCGTGAGTTGAAGATTCAAGAGCTTTTCCGGCATACCATGGTCAAAACGGTATACCGTTCAACTAGCTATTTACGACCGTTTTATAGTCGTTAGACACATATCGAGGCGATCCTTCGGCTATAAATAGAACCCATACCAGCCTTGGAAAAGCATCCATTTGAGAAACATCGAGCTACCATTGAGAAAAAGTTGTATTAGTGTGCATTGCTTTCTTTTCCATTCTCCTCACGAGATTTTGTTGTGTAATTCCTGTTGTAATCATTCTCTTTTTGTGGGAAAGTTCTAATTTCTGTATAAGCATCAAAGCATAGGGCTCTAGCTTCTTGGGGAAAGAGAAGTGGGAAGAGCAAGCAAGCGTTGGTGGTGTTGCCAACAAGTAAGTTCGTTATCTTATTTAAATAAGGGAAAAATCTCATGAGGGTCTTGAGGAGTGGACTAGGCGGGGTTGCCGAACCACTACAAATTCCTTGTCTATATCAATTGCTCTCATCCTCTTCTTGTATGTTAGATAAATTGCATAAGTAGTTAAGCTTGATTATATCTATTAAATACAATCCTTTGTATGCAATTTTCATTAAACTCTAAAAAGTAGTCGAAGTAATTATAAAAGTGATAAGTCTCTATTCAC
>JAMKQA010247870.1:0-12658 GCA_024699735.1 Posidonia australis
GAAGGATCCAAAGAGCATCCTTCCTCATGCAGAAGATCCATGAAAAAAGCCCGTCCCTTCTCAAGCAACTTGTGTCTGTCATTGTGGCAAGTCTCCAGGAGGTGGTAGAAGGAGTTGTTTCTACGTCTATCTTGGAGAATGGAGTGGAAGTATTTGGTATTCTTGTCACCAGCCATTAACCACTTAACTCTAGATTTCTGCTTAAGAAAAGTTTCCAATTGCCTATCATTCTCCATGAAGGCGAGTCTAGTGGATCTGAACTTCTCCCAGACACAATCATCCCAATGATCCTGCAGAGAGTCTTCTAAAGAGGACAATTGGGAAAGCAGCTGGTCATTCTTCTGGGTGACATTCCCAAAAACGTGCTTGTTCCACCAAATCAAGGCTTGTTTAAGCCCCCTAAGCTTCAAACTCAGATTAAGTAAGGGAGAAGCAGCAGCAACATGGTTCGATTTGGCCCTCACAAAAGCAGTAAAATCTGGGTGATCAAGCCACATTGACTGGAATTTGAATGGGCAAGGCCCGCCAGACCAAGAAGATTGAGGGGAAATGAGCATGGGTGCATGATCAGAGTAAACTCTATCCAGGTAAACAACAGAGGGGGAGACAGAGCCCAACCATTCGGCATTCCCAAGCACCCTATCCAACCTTTTGTAGATCCTACTGGAACCTTGCTGGTTATTGCACCAGGAGAATAGATTGCCACAGTGCAGAGGTTCTCCCAGGCCCGTGAATTGGATGAAGTCACAAAAATCATCAGAGCTAGGAAAATCAAACTCTCTCCCACCAATGAGCTCAGTGGAAGAAGTAGCGCAGTTCCAATCACCACCAAGGAACCAAGGGGTAGAAGTGGCAGCCCCCAAATTCAGTAGGTTGACCCACAGGTCCCTCCTTTTGTACCTATCACACGCAGCATAGACACAAGTAAACTGCAAACAGGGTCCAGAGGAGCTGAGAATGGAAAATGTAGAGGCTTGGTCCGACTCTTTAATGATAGAAAGGGATAGTGGGTTCATGTAGAACACCCAGATCTTGGATCCAGAGGGAGAGTTAACCCAGAAGTTGTCCATCCGAAGCTGACTACAGACCTTAGGTGCCTTCGCTTCCCCAACCATGGGTTCCAGTAAAGCAACCAAATGCACTTTGTGTTTCCGAATTAAGCTATTCAGATGTGCCAGAGTAGAAGAGTTACCAATCCCCCTACAATTCTATATGAGTGTATTAAACATAACTCTCATTGTCGGATTGGTGAGATTGACTGAAGAACTTAGCCAGAGTCCTAGTCTTACAACTCAAGTTGTATCTATGTGTCCTGGACTTGGAAGAGCTGGACCTACATTCCAAGCGTTTACTCCCATCATCCAAAACAGATTCAGGAATTCTGGACCTGGAATCCGAAGCAAGGATCACCACATCATCCAGAGCTTCCTCAGAATTATCGTCACTCCAAGGAATCCAAGAAGGATCCCTAGACCCATCAACTTCCTCCAAGTGGGGCTCAGGATACTCCAAGGAACCAGCAGGGAGGACCCCAGATTTATTGAATTCAATGAATACTGGGTCAGAGCAATGCCGGGAAGGCTGTTGTTCCTCCACCAACAGCTCCCTGAAGTCTAGCTCCATCCGGGCAGCAACAGCAATCAGAGCAGGACAGGCCTCCTTGATTTCTGCCATGGAATACTTGGCATCCCTCAACATCTTAATATCATCTTTAATACTCCTACGCGAGCCAAACAGGTGATCATAATCAGAGGAGATGGGCTGTAAAACTTGTGCCAGAGGGAGACTTTCTTCATTGCTGGTCGTGCAGAACTGGTCCTCTAAGTTATCCAATCCAGCAACAGGATTAGAAGAAGGAGAGAGCACTTCGATCACATGACTGAGGTCCACAGCTACACCATCTTTAACAAAAGCCACCATTTCTTCCTTGGAACTCAGCACCGGAATCATCTCAGGACACAGGTCATCCCCTTTGGGTGGGAAGTTCTGAAAGGAGGTCACCTTCATTTCCTTAGACCGGAGGTATGGAGGTGCACAGTCAGAAATAGCAGGAGCTAGGGGGCACAATCTACCAGTCGTGGAGAAGATTTGGATGGGGGAAAGCTCCCTAGTGGAAGGTTCCAGCTTGAGGGGGACCGTGGAATGGTTGAGAGGGGCAGTGGATTGCTTATTCAGGAGCTTGTCAAGCCTCTTGTTCTGTAAGTCCCAGGGAAGGTCATCTTCAAGCTGCACCAGAGGTCTAACAGGGATCGAAGGCTCCTCCATTCTAAGTTCTTTGCCCGCATTATTCCTGACATTCAGAAGTAAGTCAGCTTCATCCAGGGAAAAGTTCACACTTTTAGGAAATCACTCCTTTGCTACCTTCACAGTAGGGACCGTGGGGGCAGCAGGTTTCTGAGCAGTGTTGGAAGACATAGCCTCCACTAGGGTATCAGGAGCAGGAGCAGCTGTCACAATGCCAGAAATAGAAGGGATGCAGATAGCCTCCTTGGGCTTACAATAGGGTCCATCATTCGCCCGCTTATTTCTAGTGACCGTGGACCACCCGCCAGTCCCATAACCAGAGGGAGAGCTGTCAATGGCCACTGCCTTTCCCTTGTTCGCCATAGGAGGGAGGATATGAGTCTCCTCCAAACCAAAATCCTCCATGTTGGAGAAGCGGATCAGTAGGTGACGCTGATCGAGAGCCACAGGGAAAATATCATCCTGGAAGGACATGACTTTCTTCATTGCTGTGAGAACCTCCATAAGAGAAGGGCGGTCAGTAGAGAACTTGCCGATCAAGGTCCATGAGAATGGGGTAGCCATCTGGGTCACCTCCTCGATGGAGAATTGAATGACTTCTTCACCGTCCAAGAGAACCGGTTGTCTGACTGGCACCCCAGGAAAGGAGGGGGCTCTGTGCGTATCACGAGTAGCAGCGACGAAGGATAGAGAGCGGGGCTTCTCAGAGGCCGCTCTAGGGTTATTAAAGATCAAAGGTGAAGCCAGGGGATCGGCAGGAGGGCTGCCCTGTGGACGGTCAGACGCTAAAGGAATAGACATCCTTAAGCCCCGACCTGGAGGTAGATCGAGCTCCGGAGAGCTGACCCAGCCCCAGGTTCAGGAAAAAGAGAAGGCACACCCAGCAAAGGGGAGCGGAAATGGGTCAGCACGGAAGGGAGAGCGCAATGGGAGAAGAAGCCTGGTCAAGCTGGTCGGAGGGGAATCGCCTCCAATCCCCGGAACAGTCACCCCCAGAACAGAACAGTTTTTTTTTAATTGTGGTTTTTAACTTCATTAAATGACATTAGCGTTTTTTTAGGTTTTGAGTTTAATTTAGTTTTTTTTCCTTGAATTTAAATGGATTAAAGTGGTTTACATTGATTTTATTTGATTTCGACTTTAATTAGGGTTTTCTCTTGATTAACTTGGATTTTAAATGGATTTTGTTTAATTTGGGTTTTCACTTAATTAACTTGGATTTTAACTAGATTTTGTTTAATTTTGACCTTAATTTTGGTTTTCACTTGATTAACTTGGGGTTTTAAATGAGTTTTATTTGGTTTCATTTTTTAATTGTTGGTTTTTGCTTTGATTAGGTTAAAGTGGGTTTATGTGGGCTTGAGGGTTTACGATTTTGGTGGTGTTAGGGTTTAGGTGTGGTTGTTGCAACTAGAGCATCTTTCCAGAGGAGCTTGCTATCAAGTGACTACAAAATCAGGGTGCCTACTGTCAGATTCGGTTAACCAAACTGAATCAAACTATTTTTTTATGGTTTGGTTCGATTTAGATCTGTTTAATGGTTTGGTTTGGTTCTCAAATTTTGGAACCACTCTTAGTGGTTTGGTTCTTGGTTCTTGGTACAGTTAACCAAATCAAACCAACCATTGGATTAGATGACTTTACATCTTCACCTTTGATTGTATTCTAGGTTATATAAAAATAATGTCCAAAACCCTAAGTTCCTATTCCGAAACACCCTACAAAATTTCATTTGAGTTACTTCATAAGTCTCTAACTTTGTAGACTTTTATGCTTTACATATTAGCCTAATATATAAATAAACTCTACTGAGTTTGAAATTAGATTGTCTTTAATTTTAACAAATTGTATTTTAGAACTTCAAGTAGGTAAAATTGTAAAATTTGATCCTTTTATTTTCCCAATAAAAAGAAATGGTATATAGAGAAAACCACATTTTTTCCCTTGATAATTATCTATTTTATTTGACCAAGCAAAGCTCAAACATTTTAAATCCTAGACGTTTGAATTTTTATTAACATTTGGTAATGGTAGATTTTGGAGAATTTCAAGATGAAAAGCTAACTTTTATATAGTTTGATCAACACTGATAAATTTAGTAGTACCACTTTGTGACATGTTTTAGTTTGATAAACAATTGTATAGTTCAGAGTCAAGCTTCATTACTTATAGAGAAATTACTAAAATTAATAGCATAATAATTAGTACAGTTAACTTGTAGCTTGAACATCAAGATAAGTACAGTTACCTTGTAGCTTTGGCATCAATTACATTTAAAGCCCATCATATGTCATAGTCAAAATAAAAATTTCTTGATCTCATGATTTGACAACATATGGATGCTACATGGCATCACTAATTATCAAAAAAATATATTGTTGAATCATGTTTTTATGAATATTTAAGTTGAAAACCAAGAACCAATCGACTTTTGGATGGTTTAGTTTTAAGTACATACATGGTTCGGTTGGCTTCCAATATAGATAGAATATATAGGTATGGTTCAGTTTGTGGTTCTTATCAAAATCGAATCAAACCAAACCATGTTCAATCCTACCTTGCTCAGCCTATACAATCACAAATACCACAATACACAAGGACGAGGGGGTTAGGGAAGCACCCTATTTTCTATTTTCTCTTAATAAAATACACTTTGGGCCTTTACAAGCATTCGCACTTGCACACACTCCTTTGTCTAACTTACACTTGACCACTAGGATGAGAGATACCCCACAACCACGTGCTCGCCTCTTGATCTTCGACATTAACCTCAGTCTGCATAATGCCCAATTGTAACTCCAAGTTTTAACACATCAAATGTAACATCTACAACTGATCAAGAATATTCCTACTTGATTGAGCTTGTTGTAAGGTTCGTGCCTCAACACATAGTCTATTACACCATTTGGCTTGGCACTCGTTTGCCACAAATGTCATGGCATGACTTGTTCGGTTGATTGCCCAACCATCATTCCACTGATCGCATGGTCGTCCTATCGTTGATCAACCAAGAAGCCCTGTTCGACCCGGTTTCTCTTCTATTTGGTCTTCAAACCGATTGCTTGGGGCACTACCTATTCAACCCTAATTCTCTCATGTACCACCCCTACGCTTTAACCATGACCGACCAAGCACGAGGTGAAGGAGTGTAACACTAGGAGTGCGTATCCTACTACACCTACCTATTCAAGCTACCCATCCTACTCAAGCTGTTAGTCCAACCTTCCTTTCTTGTTTGGCACTAGGTGTTTGGCTTGCTCATCCAATCCATCCTACTAGGCCCATCTATTAAGCACAACCATCCTAACTCATCTTGCCCAACTAGTTTGTCTTGCTAGGTGCACTTGTTTGACTAGTTCATCTTGCTAGGCCTACTTGTTCTCCTTGCTTGTCCCACTAGCTTTTCTCATCGCATTTAGGCTATATATCTTCAATTAATTGGACAATTGACCAAACACCCAAGCCACATGGCATGGAATCTACCCTTTCACGGACTCTATCTCAGCTACCCCAGAGGGTAAGTTATAAATAATTAAATATGTCATAACTTCCCTTGGTTAGAGATACGCAATTACTTTCTCATTCCACCCAAGACTTGATTTTCACCTTTGTAGAGAGTGACAATAGACTTAAGCATTAGAAGGGATCCACCACTCAGCCAACACTCTATGACTAGTTTCATCTTGATTTATAGAGTCTATCGACCAAGCCAAGTGGCTCATTCCCTAATCATCTTGCCCAGTCAAGCTTGCCAACCAAGTCAAACCAACATACCAACTCAACATGCTTAATTGGGGAAGACTAAGTGGGGACTTGGCCGACTAGTTATGCCCCCAAATTCATTTCATCTTGTCTTGTAGGGTTTGCCGAGCCTACCGACCAAGATGGGTGCTTCATCATCCAAACAGCTTGTCCTAACTGAGTCTACCAACCAAGCCAAACTGGTTTGCCTACTCAACATACTTAAAAGGGAAAGATTAAAAAAAAATCTAGTACATTACAATATTGCATCTAGCTGCAGCACATGTTGTCTTAATTGGTAGATAATCACAATTGACGAGTCAATATGTAACATCCCCAAAAAATATGGCAAAAATAGTGATGCATTTCTTTCTTCAAAACTGGAGCTTGTTACAATGTAGCCAAACTAAACTAAAAGAGTAAACATACTAAGCTATTTAATTAAACTAAACATCATAGACTTATGACATGTTACATTTAGCACCTACGCTATTGTAAAGATGACCAAAAAGGATGCCTTTAGCTTGGCCGTACAAAACTATTATACATAAAAAAAAATGCTCACATGATGCATATACAAAACACACATGCAAAGTAGCATAGGTTCAAGTGAGTACAAACTGGAGTACACAGTCGTCCACCAATACGTGATCTATTTGTGCCTTTGAACATGTCATTTCCGTTAGACATCCTTATGTTTTGCTGATCCTGCATGCTTACAACAAACATGTCACGCCCAAAAATTTCCAAAATAACTTAAACAAATTAAATTACAGGAAAATTAAAGCTAAACAGTAAATATCCAACTACCAGGAACCTATGTTTGCGGCTAAGGGACTCCTATCTATATGCACTATGCTAAACTAATCACATGTCTGCACCTGCAAACAAAAACCACAAGGAAAACACATGAGTGACCAAAGTCACCCAGTACGCACCCCACGAAAACCATGGAAAACAAAACTATAATCTATTTTCTCTTTAAATTCCTTTCGCAAACCATTTTCTTAAAACCTCATAAATCAGGCCCACACCGGCCAAAACCACAAACCATGGATCTACTAGCCCAAAGCCACAAGCAAAGGCCCTCAATGGCCAAAACCACACATAGTGAGTCAGGATGCCCGGCGCCAGGCAACCTAACTCTGGCCACAAGTAGTCCACAGAAGAGCCACCAACGGCGCATGCACTACCACGACGTGCCATCCTGTGTAGGAGCCGTGTCGTCCCGCGATTCTCCCTCATGGAGAACCCTCACAAAGCCAACCCCTCCATGGGAAGGCTGTCCTGTCTCTCAGGACGCTACTAGCTACGAGGCACGTGCCCCACCTGCACTGGCCACCACAGGGTACGCCTTCTCACGGCATCCTCCACACACGATGCTCAGGAGGTAGTGTCAAACCTACACACCAGACAACACCCAAGCCTCAATGCTCACAGCGACAGCAGGAGTATCATACCTCCCCATCATGCTACAAGACACCTCAACCCACGGACCACAACCATAGCCTTGAGACGACAGTCAAGGTGTCTCATACCTCTAGGACCCGACGCCCCTCAGCCTCAAGTATCTCGGCCCCTGACCTCAACCAGGGGTAGTGCCCCGACCACCTTAGAATGTCGCCACATTCCCTGGTCCCGACGACACCGTCCCACACTGTCTCAACCCACACACAGAAAACCAGGAAAACATTTTCCAAAACAGGCCAACTACTTCCTTGAATTCCATTTCCAAACCATTTTCATATCTTTTGAAAATTCTTCCAAAACATCGGCAAAACGGCGCATCAGGTGTCCCAGGAGACCACCACTGATAGCCCACAATCCCATCTTACTGGGACAAAACACGGCAATCCAGAAAGCCCTCAGAAAACGCATTTCATAAACTCATTTCGGCCTAGAATCGACATGCCGAAAACAGGTTTGGTATGCCGAAAACCCTTGGTTCGGTAGGTCGATCTGGATCGATCGACCGAATCAGTCAACGATAAACACTCAGGCCAAATTCGGTATACCGTCCAAAAATGGATGACTGAAACTCGACCAAAGGACCTAAACTGACAGAAAAATGGTATGTCGAGCAGAATCGGTATTCTGAAATCCCCTGATTCGTTATGCCGTTTCCATTCGGTATGTCGAATTCTACGAAACCAGAAAAACGCCCAGTTGGGACCTTTGATTGAACCCCTTAACCAAAGACCAAAAATCTTGCATAAAACATATGGTGTAGACCCTCGAGTCTACTCCAAAACCCAACAAACAAAACTAAAATCCATTCACCATGCATCAAGATATAAAATCACAAATGTAGAAGGGTGAAAATGACCCAAAACGCAACCACCGGCATAAATGCCCATAAATGCTCCATAAATACACAATAAATCACAATAAATTCTAGGAAAGTAAATTTACCTAGATTCCATGCAATCCTTACATTTTCTACCAATTTCATTGTCCTTATTACATAAGGTGGAGATGCGTACCTGAAAAACACCTCCAGCGATTCTCAGCCGACTCCGGCGAACTCCGGCGACCACTGCCTCACCACGACCACGGGAGCACGCCACGCAAGCTCCGCGCACCACTCCAAGCAACCACAGCCCTCTGCTTCACTCCTTAGATCTCTCTCTCTCTTCGTCGGTGCGCGTGCAAAGGGGAAACAGGGGAGATGAGTGGAAAGGAGGCAGGGAAAGGAGAATGAAGGAGAAGAAAGAGTGGGGAGGTAGACAAAGAAGGTGGGGGAGGAGGAGGGATGCGCCACCGAGGAGGAAGGGAAAGGAAGAAGAAGGATGGAGAAGACAGCAATGGTGAAGGTGGAGAGCTGTGTGACAAATAAAGCTTGCGCTAGCATTAGCTGAGAACGTGCCCACCCATGCGTCTCTGCCACTAGCACACCGCACGAGCAACCAACCACTCCGCCCAACCACCAACCACAACCAACAGTCCACAAATGCAGGCCCCATGGGGAGCGCACACCTGGGCCCCACACGGACCCACACTCGGGCCCCACACTCATAGTACCACAATGTAAAATGCCAAACCACGCACAGGGACACGCAAACAGAAGCCAACCCACGAGGTCGAAGCCCAGAAGACAAAACCACACAACAAACCTTGGAACAGTAACACCTGTCCAAGAATAAAATTAAAATGTAAATAAATATAAAATGAATTTTACGGGTTTTACACCCTAACCCCCTTAAAAGAAGATTTCGCCCTCGAAATCACTAGGTGAAAAGATACGGGTACTGGGCTAGGATGGCTTCCTTACGTTCCCACGTGGCCTCCTCGGCTCCATGATGCCGCAACCGCACCAAAACCAGCGGAATCACATTGTTCCACAGCACCTACTCCTTGCGGTCAACAATCTCGATGGTATCCTCCTCAAAGGATAGATTTTACTAGAGCCATTCAGGTTGAACTGGGATCATATGAGAAACGTCAGCCTGACACTTCTTTAGCATGGAGACATGGAACACGTCGTGCACGAACGACATCTCTGGTTGTAGATCCAACCGATAAGCAACCTCACCGATCCTCTGGGTGATCAGGTACGAGCTAATATAGCGTGGACTCAGCTTGCCACACTTCCCGAACCGAATAACACCCTTGGTCGGTGACACCTTTAGAAACACGTAATCTCCCACCAGAAACTCCAACGGTCTTCGCCTCCTGTCGGCATAGCTCTTCTGCCGACTCTATGCAGCCTGCAACCTGCTTTGGATCAAATCCACCTTGTCCTCATACAGCTACACAAGCTCAGGACCAATCAACTGACGCTCCCCCACTTCGCTCCAGCAAACCAGCGATCTGCATGGCCTACCGTACAAAGCTTCATATAGCACCATTCCGATGCTCGAGTGATAGCTATTGTTGTAGGCAAACTCAATCAGCGGCAAATGGTCCTCCCAACTCCCTTGAAAGTTTAAGGCACATGCTCTGAGCATATCCTCCAGCATCTGGATAGTCCTCTCTGTCTGACCATCTGACTAAGGATGAAATGCCGTGCTATAGTTGAGCACAGTGCCAAAGGCCTCCAGCAGAGTTCTCCAGAAGCTTGAGGTGAACCTCGTGTCTCTGTCAGACACGATGGACACTAGAACACCATGCAGCCTCACCACCTTAGAGACATACAACTCCGCCAAGTGGTGCATCAGAAGCTTCACCCAAATGGCCAGGAAATGAGCAGACTTGGTTAGCCGGTCCACGATCACCCACACGGTGTAGTTCTTCCTCTGAGACCGTGGCAAACCAGTCACGAAGTCCATCAAGATGTGCTCCCACTTCAACACAGGAATATCCAACAGCTGCAAGGTCCCTCCAGGTCTCTAGTGCTCTACCTTGACCAACTGGTAGGTAGTACACCTCGCCACATGGTCAGCAACATCTCTCATCATTCCAGGCCACAAAAAGTTCCGCTTCAGGTCTCGGTACATCTTCGTACTACCAGGGTGAATAGTGTACCTAGACCGATGCACTTCATCTAACAACCTCTGCCTCGCCTCCTCATGCTAGGACACATATAGACGCATATCATACCTCTACTCTCCATATGCCCCAACAGAGAAATGAGGCTCTCCACCAGCCTCAAGCTTCACAAACACAGCTTGAACAAATGGATCCAACTACTGGCAAGCAACAATAAACTCTAACAGCTTCGACCTAACAGACAAGTTGGCCACCCAGGCACCAACCGTTCCCCGAGCTTGCTGCTTCGGCCTGCAGCTCACCAGATCCTCCAACATAGTCCACTCCTTGACCATCAAGCTCGCCATCATTTGCGTACGCCGACTCAGGGCATCAGTGACCACGTTGGCCTTGCTAGGATGGTAGGACAGGCTGAAATCATAGTCCATCAAATATTCCACCCAGCGGCGCTGCCTTAGGTTGAGATCCCTCTACGTGAAGATATACTTTAGGCTTTGATGATCGGTGAAGACCTCAAACTGCTCCCCATAGAGATAGTGTCGCTAGAGCTTGAGAGTGAACACTATGGCAGCCATCTCCAAATCATGGGTCGAGTAGTTCTTCTCATGATCCTTCAGCTGGTGCGAAGCATACACGATGACATTGCCATGCTGCATAAGAACACACTCTAACCCAACGCCGTTGGCATCACTATACACCGTGAAGCCACCACTTCCAGAATGCAGAGTCAACATAGGGGCAAAAACCAGACAAGACTTTAGCTCTTGGAAACTCGCCTCGCAATTCTGGTCCTAGTGAAAAGGAACACCCTTCTTGGTCAACTCTGTCAAAGGTGCGGCTATGGAAGAGAAATCCTTGATAAACCACCTGTAATAGCCCACCAGACCGAAGAAACTTCTGATCTCTGACATAGTCCTGGGTCGCTCCCAACTACTCACCGCCTCCACTTTGGCAGGATCCACTCTGATGCCTTCTCCAGAAATCAAATGGCCAAGGAACTTGACTTCACTCAGCCAGAACTCACACTTGGAGAATTTGGCGTACAGTTGATGACACCTTAGAGTTTCCAAAACTGCCCTCAGGTGCAAGGCATGAGTCTCAACATTAGGAGAATAGACCAGCAAGTCATCAACAAAAACCACAATGAACTGGTCCAAAAAAGGGTTGAAAATCCTGTTCATCAGATCCATGAACGCAGTCGGTGCATTAGTCAAGCCGAAAGGCATGACCGTGAACTCGTAATGCCAGTACCGCATTTGAAAAGCAGTCTTTTTAATGTCTGGGTCTCGGATCCTCAACTGGTGATACCCTAACCTCAGATCATTCTTCGAGAACACCGATGCAGACTGCAGCTGGTCGAACTGGTCATCAATACGGTGTAGGAGATACTTGTTCTTCATCGTGATCTGGTTCAGCATCCGATAATCAATACACAGTCGGAGCGAACCATCCTTCTTGCATACGAACATGACAAGCGCTCCCCACGAAGACACATTTGGCTTGATAAACCCCTTGTCCAGCAACTCCTGCAATTGAGTCTTGAGCTCTCGTAATTCCGTTGTCGCCATGTGATAAGAAGGCTTCAACACAGCACCTGAAACCAGGGATCAGATCGATCGAGAACTATACTTCCCTATGAGGTGGCATACTAGGCAAATTGTCAGGGAAAATGTCGAGATATTCACAAATCATAGAGATGTTGTGAACACCCAACTCAGGAGAAGTGGAGGTAACTATACTGGCTAGATACTACACGCAACCCCTGACCAAAGACTTAAAAGCTTTCATAGCTGAAATGACAAGCTTAGGCTCACCCTAACACCCACCTTGCACAAAGGAAGACCCATCCTCAGCAGACCCAAAATAAACTCTCCTCCAAGCACAGTCGATCAAAGCAGACTGCTGCGCCAACCAATCCATGCCGAGTATCACATCGTACTCCTGTATGTCCATCATGATTAGGCTAGCGTCAAACTCTCTGCCATTCAGTGTCAAGTCGACAGACCGTAGATACCTCCATGCCAAACTGTGCTCCCCCAGCAGCGTCACCACGCTGAGATGAAAGGCCAGTCTAGCTGGTCTCTCTCCCAACTCCACCGCAAAAGACTCGGAGATAAAGGAGAAAGAACTCCCTAAGTCAAATAGCACTTTGGCCATCTGGCCAGCCACAATAAAAGAACCTGATGGCCAAACAAAACAACACCACACATCCATTCAATCAGGCAGATGTCCAGATTACAAGGAG
>JAMKQA010247872.1:0-23087 GCA_024699735.1 Posidonia australis
CAAAACATTAATATAATTGAAAATCAAACTAAGGAACTAAATATTAATGATCATCCTAAAGATTGGCAATTTATGCATGGTCATCCTAAGGAACTCATTATAGGTGAAGTTTCCAAAGGAATACTAACTATGTTTCCTGATTCATCTAATTTGTTCCTAAAAATCCATTTAGTTCCTATGACTTGTTGATTTTCAGGTTTTGGGACTAATGTCCAAACATTATTTCTTTTGAATTGATTTAATTCATCATGTATGGCATCTACCCAATAGTTATCATCAAATTTATCTCTCATGTTCTCTTCTATGGTAGAAGTTCTAAAAATACTTAGAATTGATGGTGAACTCACAAATATTAGAGCACAAACTAGTACTTTTGTTAATCTTATTTAAACATTTGATTTCGTGTTAATTTCTCCTATTTTTAATAAACAATCTCCTAGGAGTAACATGTGAGTTGTTTGAGACACTACAAAGAAAAGACCAAGATATTATGAATATAATGAACTTAGTTAAACTATCTAAGTTGCAATTTAACTTTATGACAAGTGATGATAATGCAAGGGAATCTTTTCGTGATAAAGTTATGTTATTTTGTAATAAACATGATATTGAAGTCAAACGTATGGATTACATTTATCAAGAACCAAGGAGAGTACGTTGAGATCAAGAAGAGAAGACAAATTTGCATAGATTTCGAGTTGAAATTTTTAATACAGTGATTGATTTATTGATAAATGAGCTTAATGATCATTTCGATGAAAGGAATACAAAGTTATTATTATGTATTACTTGTCTTGATCCAAGTGAGGCATTCGCTTCCTTCAACAAAGAGAAGTTAGTACAACTTGCTCAACTTTATCCTTCTAATTTCTCTCGTATACATATTGAAAGGCTTGAAAACCAACTTAATACCTATATTTCAGATGTTTGTGAGGTATCAGAATTGAAGTTTGTTAAAGGTATTAGTGGCCTTGCTCAAAAACTAGTGGAGTTAAAGCGAGATCGTGTATATTTTATAGTATATCAGTTATTGAAGTTAATATTGTTATTGCCTGTGGCAACAACTTCTGTGGAGAGAATATTTTCTACGATGAATATTATCAAAAGTCATTTGAGGACAAAATAGGGAATGATTTCATGAATGATTATTTGGTTACTTACATTGAGCATGATACAGTTAATTAAATTGACAATGAGACAATAATGAAACACTTTCAATATATATACGTGTCCATGTCGAGGAACTCTATGATTTAGGTAATGATATTTCAATAATATTTAAATTTTATTATTTTATTATATTTATTTTGAAAGATTTATTATTTGTATAATTGTGCCTCACCCTAAAAAAAATCCTAGATTTGCCACTGATATACACTACATTACGGAGGCTCAATGAGAGAAAATGAAGTAGTCGATGTTTAATGATTCGACATAATTGATTCTGTGCCTTGACATTCTATATCCAAGTAAAAGCATGTAATCATCATATATCAGTCACTATTGCAATTGCGTACGACCTTGTGCACATGTCTAATCTTTCTCCATGCATTAGGTTTAGAGAGTCGAGAGTTCTATGAAGATGTAACTAAACACATTCTTGTATGGCTATACAAGGTTATATAGGTTACATTTCAATCTTTATAGAGTCGATGAAATGCATTACAGATCAAGGAGAGTCAATTTATACTGCATGAAGGACATCTGATGTGTTAGAATAGTTCCACATAAAAAAAAGTGAGGATTGAATTTATGATTATATATAAATAAATTCCTTTGTTCATTATCAATTGATTTTAAATTGGACGTACATATTTCAACATGATATTAAAACCAAAAGAGATTCAAACAGATTCAAATCTACACACATCCACTTATGTCTAAAAGAGATACCTGTAGGATTTAAAAGAGACTGCAAGTGAAGGAGAGTTTTGAAATAATTTTACATTAGAAAAAGTAAGAATTGTACATACAGCCCCATATAAATGAAGCTCTCTACCTATTGTTAATTAATTTTGAATTGAATATCTATATTTCAACAGAACTCATATGCACAAAGAATGTTTACTCATGCTTTAATTCTTCACCTTCTTATGTATGTCTCCAACTGATAACTCACATAATTGTGGATGTATTTGTATCAATAAGTTATAAATTTTAAGTTCTACAACTATTAAGTTTCGAACCCGTAAATTAATCACATACTAACTATGTTTTGTTTAGTTACAATGAACCTTATATGGGAACATTTCTACAAAATGAATTTTTCATAAAACTCAAAAAAAGAGTGAATTAGTGAAAATCATAGCCTAAAACCCCCTCCGCGGATAAGCACACCACATCCACTCCACTTCCACTCCCGTTCCCATAGATAAGGTTTCTCCTCCCTCTTCTTCATCCTTTGTTCGCCACCATCACCGCCACCACCATGGAAACCTCACTACTCTCCTTCTCCTCCTCTCAAACTCTAAGCAACCCATTTTGTCCCATACCTCTCCGCACCAGAAAGCCCCCGCCTTTTCCCTCTCCGACCACCATCCGCGCCGCCATCAGCCGGACCAAGAAGGAAGAGACTGTGTCCACCGTCAAGACCCAGCTCGAGAACTGCTACCTCCTCGCTGGCATCAACTACCAGCGCTTCACCGTCAAGCAGTTCCAGGATCTCCGCCGCAGCCTCCCGGAGACCGTGAAGCTCGTCGTCGCCAAGAACTCGCTGGTGGAGAAGGCCATCGAGGGGACGGAGTGGGAGGCGCTGAAGCCCTGCATGAAGGGCATGAACGCCTGGATGTTCGTCCACACCGAGGAGATCCCTAAGGCGCTGAAGCCGTACAGGAACTTCCAGAAGGAGAAAAAGCTGGAGGGGAACGACTTCACCGGGGCTGTGTTCGAAGGGAAGTTCTACGGGCCTGGGGAGTTCAAGGGCTTGGAGACGATGCCATCGAGGGAGGAGGTGTATGCCAAGCTGCTTGGTGCGTTGCAGGCGCCCTCGATGTCGCTAGTCGGGACACTCCAGGCTCCCGCGAGGGACTTGGTGTTTACGCTCAAGGCGTATGTTAAGAAGCTGGAAGATGAACAGGGTGGTGCGTCGTAACGATGAATGCAGCTGTAAGTTCTGAACTTCTGGTTTCTCTTTGATTTTGGAGCAAATTTGAGGGGAAACAAAGTCATGTCTTTTGTTAGTTAATGGTGGTATATAGTGGCATGTAAATCATGGAATTTGTAAACTTAGGCTGAATTCGTTTGGAAAGTTTCAGAGGATCTCAATTTTCTTTTTGAGCACTCACATTGATAATTTCTTTGGTTGCTATTTGGTAATGTGAGTGTTATATACATAAAAACTTGTTGAAATTCGAAATGTGATTATGGTGGAAGTACTTTCATGTCCAAACTTTTATTTTGACAGATAAGAAATGATTATTAAGCGATCTAGTATAAAAATATAATTGTATAGACCGTGGAAGTGATTCTAGCATGTTGAAGGCTATGGGAAGGGTTTGTTGGGTGAGTTTGAAGCTCTTCACATAGGGAATTGATGCTCTGATCCACGATAAGGTGATTTCTACAATGCTGAAACCCTACATATAGATTCATCAGGAGGAGAAGTTGGATGATAAATGATTACACAGGGGTGGTTTTTAAGAGGGAGGTTTATGAGCTGGATGAGATTAAGGTGCCCTTTTATCAATTAGAGATATTAAGGCGATGGAAGGCAAACCCATCGGTGAAGTAGGTGTATGCGAAATTGTTGGTTGCATTGCAGGTACCAGTGATGTCTTTAGTTAGTAAGTTGTTGGTCGCATTGCAGGTACTAGTGATGTCCTTAGTATGCTCTAGGTACCCACAAGGAATCTGATGTTCTCTTTGATGGCTCATGTAAAGAAATTTGAGGAAGAATTGACAACAGCCTTTAAAGATACACCTCATTTGATTGAATTGAGTAAGCCCTTATGGAATCAGGTATTATTTGCTTTAATATTTACACACAAATGCAATGTAGTTCATATATGCAAAATGATGGTAGTAGCTGTAAGTTCTTCAATTCTATGGTTTCTTCATTTTTCTAGTAAAACAATCCTATCTTCTATTAGATGATGACATATATGTGCTTCTGTTGCTGTTGTATTTGCAACTTACGGATGCATCATGTTCTCTGAAAAATTCCTGTTTGAGCATGAGACATATTTCTTTGGTTGCTATATTGTAACGTGGGCATACTTATCGTATTCAAGCAACAAATTATAGAGAAAGTACTCCATGAAGATCCTCGTCATAAAAATTGTTCGGATTGCAGTCATTAGATATATAACCGTGTTTGGATGAAAAGTGATAACAAAAACTGTTTGGTTTATACATTTTGAGTTCAAGATCGATTATAGGGGCAAAACTGCAAAAGTATCCTGGTATGTTGTAAAAGCAACACGTACAGTAAGTAGTTGCCTAGTTGGTTTTGCTTTGAGAAGCCTACTTTAATTATTCTCAGTTATTCACGCTTGGTTCAGGTTTAGCAGGCTAAACAGTTGCTTAAGATAGCTTTAGGTCAGTAGGAATATAGACGAATACCATAAATTTTTACCTTTTTAAATGGGATGACATGAAAATTTCAAAAGTTGGCCTTCACAATATGATTTGTGTAGAAAAAAAATCTTTCGGTGATTTGCCTTTTTTTGATAGGATTTCAAAGATTAGCTAGAGCTGACATTTATCACTTACCCAATTATATCTATCGGATGTTATATTGTATTACCAGTCAAACAACCCAGGAGCTTCAACATTTACCAGTAAAGTGATTCATCTTATAATTCACCCATTGTCTAAGAATGACAAAAAAGTCACACCTATTGCTCAAAACAGTCAAGGAACTTATTAAATTCTTGTGACTTGTGAGGTTTATGGAATGAAGGGTTTGTTGTCTGTTGAAATATGTCGAGATTATGAATAAAGTAAGGGGTCAAATGTAGAGTGTTTCTCTTTTTTTCCTTTTTTGAAATTATTGATGATCAATGGTAAGGGTGCACAAGGTTCGATTTGGTTCTGTGTCGATCAAACCATGAATCAAACTATACCTATCGATTTCAAAAACTTTCGAATCGAATTGAGCCAAACCGTTCAAAAGTCAGTCTGTTAAACGGTTTGGTTCGATTATTAGTTTTCATCATAAAAATTCTCATATATGGATTTAACTACTTAAAATGTTGCAGGAGGAGAGAATCGTTAGGAGAGAAGAGTGATTCTAGGGTTTTACTTTTTACATTTACTTTAGTAACTTCTTTTGGTGATACGATAAAAAACTCAAAGTTTTGTGTCCTAAAGGTTTATATTACTTGAGTGTGTGTGTGTATTTGCATCGAGGTGATGGTTCGGTTCAGTTGAATCATATCTTGGACTAAGAATCAAACCATTCTTACCAGTTTTGAAAGGTAGGAATTGAATCAAGTTGCAAAACATCTGCAAATTGAACAGAACCGTTAAAAATGTTTTGGTTGGGTTTGGTTCATCGATTCTAATCAAACCATGTCTATCCCTAATCAATGGGATGAAGAAGTCGAAGTGCTAGTTCGATTATGCAGGTTTCCTCCCCGAAAAGCTTGTTCTGTTTAAATTGACTCACTGATGCGGAAGGAATTGTTATGATCTGATTCCTGCAACTATTGAACTTCTTATTTATCATCCTTGTTTGCAAACAGAATCTGTATTCTTGACATGGAACAGTTTTTCATATATCAATATCCAACTTTGGGCATATGCTCTAGTGATGAAATGTTCAGGCACCAAAACACTCGCAGCTCTCTTGACATGACTGTGATTTGAACGTCAGCCTCTGGAATGCGATTTGTTCGACAGAAACATGCTTGATGACTTCGACTACAATAAGCAGGAAAAAAAGATGTTATTTGGTGGCTTGCTGCACCAGCTGAAGTATTGTAACAGATGTTGAAATAAAAAAGAAAAAATATTGGATTGGAATGCAGTCACACTTAGTTGTTATTTCCTGTCGTCTCTACTGGTTGTATTTATTTTAGCATTACTTCTGACTCTGATTTTATCAACTAGAATATCACACGATGACTCTCGGGTGAATTTCTTCTAGCTAACGTCATGTTTCAGGATAATTCTTGTAGTGTATAGCATATCTTCTAGACCAATATTTGGCATGATAATTTGCGCAACCAGTGTGGGGTATTATTGGGGCGACTGTTTTCGTGACATGACCAGTGAATGCCAAGTTTTGCATCGGGCAAGAAATAAGCATCTGATGCTGCCAAGTGGTTTCAGCCCTTCCTTCAACAAGCTAATGGATGAAACTCGAATTAACATCAAGCACTAGTTTGTCATTCAAAAACCTGTCATTTGATCAACCAGGATATCTATCACATGAGGACCCTGGGGTGAATTTCATTTAGCTTCTTTGGTGTTTTAGAATAATTCTTGTAATCTAGCACGTTTCTAACTATGGAAGATGGACCTCTAGGCATGTTTATCTAAAAAAAAAGGTAAAGTATAGTTTATTTTTCTTGATTATTTATATTTTTTAATTTAGTATCTTTTTTTTGTTACAATTTGTTTTCTTCAATTATGATAAATTATAATGAATTACCATTTTAGGTGAACAACGTTAAATTTTGGCATGGTCTAATTATTTTATCTTTAGTGATTTACCATTTTAGGGTACATTATAGTTTATCTCCTTCAATTATTTGAATTTTTAAGTTTGATACTTTTTTTGTCATTACAACTTTTCCTTTTCAATTATGGTAAATTACAATGAATCACATTTTTAGACAAACATCGTTAAATTTTTACTTTGTCTGAGTGTTTTACTCGCAGCTACAAATAATTTCCTTTTTAGTCTTACAAAACTTAATACAAGTGTTACTCTTACGAAATCCAATCTCAGTTGTGGATATAATTTCCCAATTTTTGAGTGGATTAAAACTTTTGATTGAGATATGTTTGATGACGATAGGAGAGAAGTTTGAGATCTTTCTGTAGTGTTAATAGAGCTCAAGATCATCATTTTATCAAGAAAAAAGAGGAAAAAAGGTTTAGAAAAAAAGAGAGAAAATTTTACTGATAAATTAAGATTTAGGACTTATGATGTAGAAAAATGGAAGAAGATAACAAGAAGTAGATGGGAAAAAAAGGTAAATTTATTTGAAAAAAATATTGTAAAGGTTACGTAACCTTTCAAACTTAATGGAAGGATTTTATTGTTTAACAGAAGTAATTGAGGAAACAAGTTGTAATAAAAAAAAAGTCAAATAGTTGAATAGGATAAATGAGAGAAGTTGGGAATAAGAGTAAATATGTCTGGAAAAAAAAATATTATAACGCTTCAAAGGATTTTATTGTTTAACAGAAATAGTTGAAAAATATATATTGTAATGAAAAAAAATTCTGATACTAAATTAAAAAATATAAATAAGTCAAATAGATAAATTATAATTTACCCAAAAAAAACTACCCGTACACCAATAATGCAAAAGGGCGTTCGCGTACATCTTTATCATGAAAGTTGTCAATGTGACATGGATAGGAGACCAGTGGTTTTCTAAGATGAGTGAATAAACTCTACAAAAGCAATGGAGAGGTAGTGTGGTTAGTTGTGGTAATTACCTAATTACCAATAAGTAAACAAGTGCAACCTCTGTTAAAAATCATCAAACAGCGACGTACTCAACAGGTGATGCTTCTTTCAAGCACAGTGAAGTAACAAGTGGTGCATGTAAATCTTTGTCAAGTAACGTGACAAGTAGGTCCAATTGACCTATAACACAATCTTAGATTCAATACTTTAGTCTAAAATACTTAAACTGAGGTTGATAAGATAGTTAACATTGATCTTGTACACAATTTTTTTCTTTAGCAACGTGTGCAACTGAATTTGAAATATTACAAGAATTAAACTACTCTATACTTGAATGATGCTTAGAAAAGCAGTATGTGTTGATTAATGTTTAATTGACATTGAATCTTTTCTACGGCACTGTTCCCAAATCTTCGTTAAGGATGCACACGGTTTGATTCGATTTTGATAAAAATCATGAATCAATCGTACCTATCAATTCTAGTTATATAAGGACTGAATCGAATTGAATCGTGTATGTGGTTAAAATCGAATTATTCAAAAGTCAGATCAGTTTGGTTCAACTTTTGGCTTTTAATCTAAATATTCATAAAAACATGATTCAATAATATAATTTTTTTTTTATAATTAATGATGCCATGCAACATCCGTATGTTGTTAAATCATGGGATCAAGAAATTTCTATCTTAACTGTGGCATAAGATGGACTTTAAATATATTTGATGCCCAAACTACAAGGTAACTACATTTATCTTAATGTTTAAGTGACAAGTTAACTGCACTAATTCTTATACTACTAGTTTTAGTAGTTTCTATGTAAATAGTGAAGTTGAACTCTTAACTATATCTTTTTTTATCAAACTAAAACACGTCACAAAATGATACTACTAAATTTACCATTGTTAATAGTTAGTTTTTCATCTTGAAATTCTCCAAATTTATCATTACCAAATGTCAATAAAAATTCAAACATCTAGTATTGAAAATGTTTGAGCTTTGTTTGATAAAATAAAATAGATAAATATCAAGAGACAAAATGTGATTTCTTCTGTACATCATTTTCTTACTTGATTGGAAAAATAAAAGGATCAAACTGGATCATTTTATCTACTTCCTGTTCTAAAATATAATTTGCGAAAATTAAAAATAATCTATTTTCAAACTTAACAGAGTTTATTTATATATTAGGTTGACAAGTGAAGCATAAAAGTCTACAAAGTTAAAAACTTATGATGGAATTCTGTAGGGTGTTTGAAAATAGGAACTTAGGATTTTGGACGTTGTTTTTATATAATCTAAAATAAAATGTAAGGTAGAGATGTAATGTCATCTAATCCATTGATTAACATTCATACATTATCTATATATATTAATATATGGATTGGTTCTCAGTTTGATTTGATTAACCATATTTACAATAAAAAACCGAACTACTAAGAGTAGTTCAAAAATTTGAAAACTAAATTGAACTATTAAATAGATATGTATAAATCAAATTGAACTATAAAAAATAGTTCAGTTTGATTCGATTCGATTAACTGATTTTGACTAAACCTTATGCTCACCTAATCTTCATTCATGTACAAATGGACTAACACACAATGTTGAATTGAAACTGCTCCTTAACTCATAGGTGAACATGTATATGTTTTGAAATTCGCTCATTGTTGAAGCAGTAGTTAAGTATTGACATCAAGATTTAAATCTTAATGGAGATGGAACCAAAATATCCTCATCGAAGCAACTTCTTAAGTTGTTATTGTAGACCGTTGGTTTTTGTTGGCCCAATTTCATTGTTGATTTCTTATTAAGTAGTAGGCTTGGAAATGATTTGTAACTTAATTTTTATGAGGCCTCATCTACAATGTAGTTTGCTCTCAAGTTTTCTATCGATGGCTTCGGATTTATTTGAAAAAAAATTTTAAATAATTTTTAAATATATAATTTCTCTTTAGTAACTACAATAGTTCAACAATTTTATCAAATACTACAGAAATATGTTACTTTTGAAATATTAATTTATTTATATTTTCAAAATCGAAGATATAATTATTTTTCATCAAAAGTTAACTTCTAAGCTGTCTAGAAGCTGAACAGACCTTTGATGCTTTAACGTTAAAAAAAAGACGAGAAGAAACATTCACCACTAGCACAATATTTTGGAACTACTACAAAATATTAGCACGGGGGTCTGAAAGAGGACTTCATAGCAATTTATTGTTGGCTGGGGGTCTAGAGTTTACTTTTTCCACTCCGGAAATGGAGTGGCAGAAGTAAAACACAGCAGTGCAGAAGACCTCCACCGGAGCTTTCTCACAAGAGTCACAACTCCCCACCACGACGAAGCGAGAGAGAGAGAGAGGGCGAAATGGACGACTACACGAGGGAGATGATGGACCTGAAAACCCTGGTCACGCGAACCCTCGAGAAGAAAGGCGTCCTCGCCAAGATTAGGGTACGCTCCTTACACCTTCCAAAGACTCCAACTTTTCTTGGTTTTTGAGGTGTTTTAGTTTTTTTATTTTTCCCTTTATGCTGCAGATCCACTTTCTGCATGCTTCTGTTTGCTGTTTTTTCTTGTTTGATTTGGAGATAATCGACAAAAAAACGATTGTTTTTATGTGGAGGGGATAAGTAAACGTAGGAGCTGTTTGGTGGAAATTGATGTCTGTGGTTTCTGCAGATCTCCCGTGGTGGTTTGATTGGGAGTGGGGGGGGATTGGGAAAAAGGAGATCTTTTTTTGAGGAGGGGAGTAAATAGGGGAACTTTAGGTGGGAAGTAATTAGTCATGCGTATATATTTCGCAATCCTGCCCTGGTGCTTCGTTTGAGTGTTGGGGTTTGGGATTCTCTGCGCTCTGCTGCCACGGATCTGGGTTCTGCCACTTTCCCTTCCTTCATTTGGACAACTTATGTATGTAGTTTTAAAATATCCGCATTGTGATGATTGGATGCAAAGCATCTCATATTGTGCCGTTGGGTATTGAATTCAGGACCATAGACGGATGAGCCTGCTGAGTTTGAGTGGAGTAAGATTCAGACTATTGCAAACGTGAGAACTTCTTTAGTATCAGGAACTTTTATGATGTCAAGTTTTACAGCATGTTCTGAAATCCTTGGTTCCTTAGAAAACAATTGATCATGTCAATTCATCCATCTGCACTTCCCTTAAGAAATTTGAAGTGAGAAAGTTGGAGAGGATGGGTAGGGGATCAGTGTTCATGGAAGCACATGTCTTATACATTAGCATACCATCAGGTTTGGAGCTTGATCTTGCGGCCAGAGCAAATGTATGTTTGCATCAATTCCCTTTTTCTGTTTTTATGCTAATATGCTACATAATGTGAAATGGTAGGTAACTTGGTGTCATGTTACTGTAAGTTTCTTTTCAGATTGTAATAAGAAAAGTAGCTTCATGTTTGGTATAAAATGAGGCTGTTGGATAGAGAATGAGAAGCAAGATTGCTGCTAGAGATGATGGAAATGATGGATAGAAGTTATAATAGGACATAAAGGGGCTGCAATTTGAAGTGGAATCTTTTCCTCCAAAACCAAAGATAGTATTGTACTGCTTGTCATGTCACTCTGAAGGATCTGATCTTAACCCCATTAGCAAGAATATCTCCCTCTTGAACGAGGAGTGCACTAAGTTAAGGTGCAAAGTGTCCAAACAAGGTAGACAGTATCCTAGCCCCAGGTGACTAGATGCCTCACCTCAATAACTATGTTCGGGTCTATACTTTTATAATTATATCTGTGAAGCATCAAAAGCATTCCAATAATTGAGAAGTGAATACATTGGGGAAGGAACTACTTGCACAGCTTGTTTGCAGGTTTTTTTCACATATATTTATTTTTGAACAACCTTCCCATGGACTCATTATCCTGATTTGGTCATGCTTCATGCATATCAAAATACCTACTTGTTTAGTGCTGGAAGATGCTATATTCTTACCATACTAACAACTCTACTACTGCCTTACTTTCTCTTTTGTTAAATATGGAATATTTTACATTGAATGTGTATGTAACACCTATGAAGCTAAGTTGTCCTATGAAATACAGTAGGTTAGTTTCCACGCAAGATGTTGATTTTGTCACTGGATTATTGAACAGCTGTATCTGTTCCACCACTGGCCTCATCAAGCTGAGATGATATCTGCTAGCAGTAGAATATGTATATCTGAAGTCGTAGACAAGCTCACATAACATTTATGATTTATGCTAGCAGAATCAGTTACTAAAAATGGCATAATGGACAATTCTATGGAGAATTATATGAGCCTCATCCTGTTCAAGATCAGATTAATGTATTTCCTTGTTTGTGTGCTTCGAATTTTCTCATCACAACAAAGTCAATTTCTCTTTAGGCTGAGTTAAGATCGAGTGTGTTTGAGGCCATCGAGGATGAAGATCATGCACATGAAAATGAAGATGGTTTTCCTCCTGCGTTACTTGGTAGCTGCAATGACCGTGCCAAACAACTACATGCTTCTCCATCAGGTTCTGTATGTCATTTCAATAGTTAAATACCTTGTATAATCTAAGCTTCATGTAATACCTGGGATGATTTAATCTTTCATGTTTACCATTATTGGCACCACCAGCTATTATTTATTTATTTGTGATCTTATCAAAAGTTGATTGTGTTTCCTTGATGGAGAAGCTTTTTAAAAAAAACTTTGTTAAAGTCCAAACTAGCTATTTTGTGAATAAGATTCCAAAACCATTACCAAGTTCCCTAATCCTAAATATTTAGTATAAATTGTTGTCCTATTAATAGCATGACTGAATCCTCAATGATTCTATTGACATTAAAGGGATTAATACTTATTTTTAACTAGATTTGGTTGGAGATTAATGTTAAGTTTCAATAAACATACTTACATGTACTTCATAAAATATTTTCTTTTAGGTCTGTTAAGATGAGAAGAGAATCATGTATTATTCATAACAAATGATTGTAATCTCCTATATATAGGAGAACATATACTTAACCTACAAGTAATCTAATAAATGAATAACATAAGATCCATATAAGGATCCATTTACTCTAGTACTCCCCTTCAAGCTAAAGCATCTCCAGCTTAGCGAACCATATTTGTTGACAAATGGCAACAAATTGGCGTAATTAACCTTCCTAACATACCATCACGATCCAAGAGTACAAGAAAAACGTAGATAGCATGTGTCTATGCACAAATATAGGTAAGCAAGTAGTGACAAACAAGGTAAGTAGATAGTAGCAAATTAGGAAAGTTTTGGATTTTTCTTGTAAATTAGAAACTTCAGGGTCTTTGATTCTTAAGTTATTCTTCTCCATTTTTTTCTCTTCCTCCTTCTCTCATGTTCTCTCTTCTCCCTCCCCACTGTTGCTTCCTCACCTTCTTCTCTCATGTTCTCTCTTCTCCCTACTTATTGTCGCTTCCTCTCCTTTTTCTCTCACGTTCTCTTTTCTCCCTCCTCACTATTGCTTCTTCTCCTTCTTCCTCCTCCCTTTTCCCTTTTTTTTTCTTTTGGATGGTTGATAGTTGGAAAGGAGCATGACCAAACAGGATCAAAGGAGTGGATGTGGTTGAGGCAGATGAGGCAGGCAGAGAACTATCCATGGCAGGAGGAGTCAAGGAAAGACCGGATTTTGGAGAGATAAGGGGCGACTCCTCCGCCACCGGAGACATGTAGGTAAGTGGAGAAGATGGAGCTCTCATGGGACTCCACTTGTGATTCAGCTTCCTCCCTATTGTTACTGCTTGCGTCGAAGTTGGAGAAGAGGATGGTGCCAGTGTGATGTAGACAACCAAGACTGAGGAGGTGGCAATTGTGGTGTTCATAGACGGGCTGCAAAAGCAACAACAATGAACACAACAACAACCTACATAGGTCTTGTCGACGATAGAGTGGGAAGGCTCATCAATGATGCTAGTGCCTTGCTTCTGGCCTGACAATGGTAGGACAATCTAGATCTAGGGCTGTTGATGACAAGAAAGTCTAGATCTAGTGCTGGAGATGGACAAAGGGTAGATCGATGCTCGGAAGGAGTTTTTAGAGGTTGTTGATGATTGGAGAGTGTGTCACAGCAAGGGAATGACAGTGGCGATGCACAGGTGGCAGATCATTAGCGACAATGTGATGATGGCAAATTTTCTGGAAGAGAAGGCACTAGTACAGACTCTGGTGGATCCACTGTTATCAACCGTGGTCGACGACAACGGTGTAGTAATTTGATGGCTAGGGTTTTATCTTTTTTATAGCCTTTGCTTCGATACCATGTTAAGATAAAAAGAGAATCATATATTATTGATAACAAAGGATTACAATCTCTTATATACAGGAGAATACATATTTAACCTACAAGTAACTTAATACATGAATGGCACAAAGATCCATATAAAGATTCATTTACTCTAACAAGGTCATGTTGGATATTTGCTAATGGGCTGCAATATTTCAACAGTTCACATCTCTTTATGCTGAAGTATACATTAACAATAGTTTGGTTTCTGTTATTGTTTGTTTGCACAGTTTGGGCATTTCTTAAAGCTCTTAGAAAAAGATGCATGTGATATAACTCCGGTTTTCATTTTTCAGACACCTTGTAATGTCTCACTGAGCTTCACTTACTGCTTGCAGGAAGGCTATTAACAGCTCTTATATGTGAATATTTGGAATGGGCTCAATTAGGACACACACTAAAAGTTTACTTGCCTGAATGTAATCTGGTAATTCTTTAAGCTCTTTCTATTTTATGTTACTTTTTTTTTAGGTTATAACTTTTCCAAAGCATTTTGATGAATATTGTATTTCCTTGATTTTTCCAGCAAAAAGACTTTTGGAAGGCCGAGTTAGGAGACTTTAGCAGCAAGAATGGATATGATTCGAATAGGACTGCAGAAAGTGGTCCAATGCTTTTGGACGTTTTGGAAGGTTATTTAAAATATGAGGTTTGTTGGTTTTTTCTACACTATTGGTGTCTTCTCTTTGGATATTTTGGGAAAAAAAAAAGAGTGAATATGAAATTCTCGTTGGCTGATGATTCCAACAACCACCATCTTGAAAGTAGCTCTCCTCTCGACCTCTCTTGAATAAAGTTAACGATACAAAAATTTTGAAGGTGACACAATATTGTCATAGGCCACTTTTGTGACCAAACTAAGATAAAAAATGTTTTGTTTGACTTTTGAAATCTTCCTTTAAATTTTTCGTAACTTTGTCTTGTGTAGTGGTAAACTATTACACTAATTTAAGAGAAGTGATTGTTTGTGGTTCACTACACTAATTTTTCGTAGCTTTATCTTGTGTAGGGTATACTTTTAGCTAAAATCGTGAACATTTATACCATGGAAACAAATCCAACAATTAATGTTGAAATTAAAACAAAAGAATATTAGTTACTGTCCCTTAATGTGAGATTCTACTAATAATGGCATTTCTTCTTCTTCTTCTTTTTTTACTTTTCGTCTTCCTCTTCGACGTTCTCTAGAATTCTTCCTTGTTAAAGTTTTCGCCATTGGATTTCTCTTCTATTTTTAGCTTCTTTTAGCTTAACTTCCGGAAGCACCCTCTTCTTCCTTTTCAGAGTCTCCACACTTCGATCCTCTATTGTTCCCTCCTTGTTACTTCCCCTTTTAGAAGCTAAGCTAAAAATAAAAGAGGAACCCATTGACCAAAACTTTGAGAACGAAGAATACTAGAGAAGGTCGAAGAGAAAGACAAAAAGTTAAAAACAGAGAGGAAATGTCATTATTAGTCAAATCTTGCATTGAATGACAGTAGTTAACGTTCTTTTGTTGTAGTTTCAACCTTAGTTATTGGATTTGTCTCCATGGTATAGGCATTCATGATTTTAACTGCAAGTATACCCTCTGTGTCGTTAATGACGCAGGATCATTTCTCTTAGACTATTACTTGCAAATGCAATATGTTGAAGTTGGGAATATCTAGAACGTAGGAGTTTATAGTCTCTTTTTTTTTCATTGTATTAACGATTTAACATACTCTAACCAGAATTCCGACTTTTTTTGAGACACTTCGTTTTTTCACCTCAATATTTTTATTCAAATTTATGTCTCACAGAACCTATCTCAAAAGAGAGCAGCAGGAAGAAGAACAATCACTTCAGAAGTGGACATGTTGTCAAATGATGAGTCTAGAAACATGCGTAGGCCATCATCTTCATCAATTGCTGGAGGATTACCTCCATTAGGAAGGTAAATATCATTACGGTCCCATGATTTTGTAAGTCCAAAGTTTTAGTATGTTGCTATATCTGCATGTCTTTGGTCTCTGACCAGTTCTGATTGAGATCTTTTATTTCTGGATGACTTTAGGCTGTCTGCTTCCCAGTCTTCAGGTAACTTATGCAGATGAAAGATAATTCTTGAATAATGATTTCCTGCTTACATACTTCACATGTCTAAGTCTCTTAATTCTTTAGATCGACGATCGGGTTCCTCTGCTCTGGGCTATAGGAAGGATGATTATACCTGGAGATACGATTCTGACGAGCTATCAGAAGATGTAGTTCGAGCTTCTAATGCTTTGGAAAACATTCAGTTAGACAGAAAAGCACGAAGTCTAACAACATCCTGGAGGTACACTTTCTTTGTTTTATCGTCTGTTTCATCATGTTTTTTTTTTAATGTGAAGGTGGGATGAGTCCCACTTTCATCGTGTTTTAATGATGAGATGCTATTGATCATTGAAATATAACTAACTACCCACTAGTATGAGAATGTTGGCTTAAGTTATCCAATAAGACATGTATTGAGAAACAGATTAAACATCATGCCTGACAAAGAACAACATGTAACTTCCTGAATCGAATTTCCTCCCTTAGTTATATTAAATTATCATTTCGTTTTTAAAGAAACCTTGTCATATAGACGCATGTAGCTTCCTGAATCGAGTTCCCCCCCTTGGTTATGTTAAATTATCATTTCATTTTTAAAGAAATCTTGTCATATAGACACATGGTTTATTAACCGCATGATATCTGTCTCTGAAGTTTTAATGTTTAATGCAGAAATAGCACCAGCTTAAGCTTATACAAGGCATAATATGATAATATCTGCTCCTGAAGTTCAATGCAGAAACCACACCAACTTAATCCATAAAAGAGCTATAATGTTCTCTTAGTTAAACCATCAGCATTCTGATTGGATATCATTAGGGGCTCTAGGAGGCACCTGAATACATAGTCTCTTCTTCAAGACTTTTTCAATTTTTAAAGGAGTTACCTTGTCTTATGTTGCTTAATTTTGGACCTTAACCTTTAGTTTTATGATCTCCTTTAAATCCATGGGGTCTCCCTGTTGGATGGAAATGCTGTTTTATATGGATGCCTCTTTCTTAAATTTATCGTGCTGATAAATCTGTCACATGCATCATCTTTCTATGATTTTCTCCAATTTCCCTTCTCTTCATGCATAGCTAGTACCTTTTTAAAGAAAATCATTAAGCGTTTTTTGGATTTAGATGGTTACTGTGTATGTATCAGCAAGCATGCCAAAGCTAGTGGTTGGTCTATCTGAAACAAAATCAACATTGAGCGGTTAAAACAAGAAATGAATTGTAATACTAGTGTAGCTGCCCTTGATCAAATCATTGTTTCGTTTCTTATTGCAGGCATGGGATGGATGGAACTGTTGATGATGAGGGCAAGACAGATCATCTGTGATTGCACTAGTGATTTTGTTTTCTTTTCCCCTAACTTGATGTCAGTTAACGATTTTGCTTGATCAATTACGAAGTGGAATGTGTAAAAGAGGTTATATGTGGTTGTGGTTATGTGTTGGTTTCCAGTTCTTGCCTTCAGTTTACATTAGCCTCCAGAATATGTTGAGCTCCTCACCTGTGTGTATCCGTTTTAATTGTTTATATCTGAAATCATGATGCTTAGATGGGCAAAATATACTGCTTTACTTTGATCCAAAGATCTTCCTTTTCATGATCTACCAAGTGAATTAAATCTAAGGTTTTAAATGGGTGGGGTATTACCTGTTGCCTGTTATGTTCTTAGGCTCCTAGCGGTTGGGGAAGGGTAGGATTTTTTACCTATTCCAAAATTTTATCCGTTTACTGATTATCCTATTACCCGATTTATTTTAAGATAGGGTAATAGAATATCTCTATTTCATATTCATTTACCTTACCTATATTACTTGTCGAGTAAATTTAGAACATGGAGAAGAATTTTTATTGGTTGATAATGGTGTTCATTAATTTTCTGTGAAATACCTTTTTAAGTAGACAAAGCTACAACAAGATTATAACTCAAAGGAATGTAAAATTAAAAATTAGACAAAAAATTATTGTTCCTTTCTTTTTTAAATTAAAAAATGTTGATGTACAAAGTTAGATGTCAGTATTTGATTTTTTTGTCGTCGTTTTAAACTTTTAAGTCTCTTTTTGGGTGTAGAATAAGAAAAATAAGAATAAGTAGGAAATACTATTAATATTTTGTTAGTATTGTTATTCTTATGGATTTATTTGAGGTGAATAAATGTATATAGGAATTTTTTTTAATTTATTTGAAAAGTGAAATAAGAATAAGAATAAATGAAAACATGTAGATTAATGGTATTATCAAATTATATATCTAATTTGAAATATGTATATATTATATTAAATATGTATTGTTTTTATATAAAAAATAAACATATTGTATACATGTATGTATCAAAATAATTTTATTCTGCCTATGTTGTGGAATAATTATTCTAAAATAAGTAAATTAGAATAAAAATGGTTATTTTGAATTTATTTCGATTTTTCGCAATCAAATGGAATATTAATTCTTATTTTGGGTTTATTTCAGGAGTTATTCTAACTTGGGTTAAATTATTTTTATTCAATACTCTTATACTTTAAGTTATTTTGTTTTTGGTATTACTAGGATATCTTTAGGAACTATGAATAAATTTTGTATTGCTTGTTTTCAAAAAAGTGGTTGTATATAATTGTAACAGATTTTTCATTGTGGTTCATTATCTATTTACCTTATTATCTTATTTGTTGCTTGTTTCTTAGGAAAGATAAGGATATGGGTAAGATAAATATTAACAAAGAAGAATAATTATCTATCTGTTACCTATTTTGTTGCAAAAGGTAGAGGCAAGGGTAGAGGTTCTTTCTTGTCATACCTTATTCATCTACAATCTTAATTAAAACCATGCTTTTTTTTAATTATAGTAATTTTCATGGCATTACTCTTTGGGTGTACTTGCTAGGTTATGAAACATCTGATGTATGAAATTGAATATGGCAATACCATGTCCTTCATTCTATGCAAGATTTTTCCTACTTAGATTTTTTTTATGGCTTGTATCTTCTTTCTCAACATTCGAGTGGAAAACGTGAATGTCCATCTCCTACTTGATTTTTTTTTTGGGTTGTATCTTCTTTCTCTTTGGGTTCACCCATTATATTGCTTGTTACATAAAACCTCTTGTTCCAAACAATAGGGAATCGGATAGTCACGGTGAATGTCCGATCTCCTTTTTCAGCTTTTAGTAAAAGTGAGCATGGACTTGCTTGAGCTTCTAATGGGAATTTTTTGAAGATGATAATAAAACTGGAGGCCTAACAGCCAGGCAATGCAAAAATGAAAGTAGTGAAAGCCAAATAAAAGAAAAACAGCTGGGGTTACAAGGCACTTGGTAAGAGAGCTAAAAAAAAACACAACTGCAGGAAATTCCTGTGAAACCTGTTAGTCACTGCCAAAGAAGATCGGACTAAAAGAGATTCCTGTGACAAAGTGGAGGGAAAGGAGTAAGAATAACCAAAGCAAACTAGAAGAGTCTTGTCAAAGGAGAGAGCAGGAAGAAACAAAGGAAACTAGAAGAATCTTATCTTCAGCCTCATGTGTCATTCTACCATCGTTGCCAGATGGAATGCAAAGAAAGGTAACCAGAAAAGAAAGATGCAAATATTGGCATATGTGATCCCACAGATCTACTTTATTTCCCCAACTTGGAATTGTCTGTGGTTGCCATTTATGGTTCTTTGCATACATGCCCATGCAAACATGCCTCTATTATGCAGGTATACCCATGAAACCTGTTTGAATCCTATAGCCCTGAAAACATTCTGATCTTGCACAAATACCCTTCCATTATTAACGTTCTTTGATTATTTTCTAAGAAATGCCAAATGACCAAGCTATCCTTACATGGAAACTAGCACCTTGGTGCACGCTGTGGCCGAGAGCTCGTCGGCGGAAGATGTCGCCGATAGCCAAAGATGGCTTCATGAGTGGTCAAAGCTCAACTTGTTGTAGGTGATTTATAAAGAGTGAGGCAATGATTTGGAAGGAAGCAACAATTATTTTCCATATATGAGTAGTTTGGTAATTTAGCATTATTCTATCCAATGATAATGATTTCTGCGAAAAAGTAATGAAAGGGTAAATGTACAAGGTGAGAATGTTTTCAGAGGAATAAGAATCAAACAGGAAGTTACAGGGATATACCTACCATATAAGCATGCATGTAGTGATGTATATGCAAAGAACCTTATGTCCAAAGGCATTCTTTAAAGATAGGACTAAAGGATATTCTGTCTATTTTGTCTTTCTTTTATGGGTGTTTCTTTGTCGGCTGCCATTAACCGGAATAGTCTAGTCTAGGATGTGGCACTAGTACTCAACAGTTTTCCTTGATCTGGTCTCCTTTTTCTCTTCGTTTTTTGACACAAGATAGCATATTGGTTGTGAAGGAGTCCCAACACAACTCCAATAGAATTCAAATTTGGGAGGGAAATGTGAAATCCATTTCTCTTCCTATATTCAGAACTTTGTTACACATTCATTAGTATATTACCTTATGGACCTTATTTTATGCGTTCTATAAGTTGTTATATTATTCGTTTACTATTCTTTTTTGGATTCTTATAAATCACAGATGAATCCAGAGAAAATATCAACTCAACCCCCAAAAAAAGTCAAGGCTAAAGAAAAAGCAAATAAAGACTCTGGTGAGATTAAAGTGACAGTCAAATTGATTGATAGGAAGTATTCTATATTGTTAAACATTTACCTAGAGGTGACAAGAGTTGGAAACAAGAAAAGTATAACTCTTGACTCAGAAGGATACAACAATTTTATTAGGAAGTTTAAGAAAAAATCGTGTTGTCGATATACTCTATTTCAATTTAAAAATCACTAGGACAATGTAAGAAAAGAATGATAGTGTTAGATTAGTTTGAAGGGTGAAACGGAAAAAGGATTTGACAAAGAAACTTCAGGACGAGGGATGGACAATTTTTGCTTGAAGTGATAACTCTTTATAAGAAAAGGTACAAGTGATCATTCTTTGTAAAAATACTTGAATATCCAACTTGAAGTTAGTTGTTTGCTTCTCTTATTTATTTTCTTGTGGAACATGTTGTAGCTCCTATTATGCATGTATACTTCTGTTACTTTCACATCTATTATTGATGTGCTTATCATTCATCTTTTTTGATCTACTATGACTCACTTTTTTCTTTCTGTAACTTTCACATCTAGTATTTCAATTTCGTGAATTTAGACTATTGCTATTGTTGTGTTTTTTTTTAATACTTTGAATGTGAATACGTGTTAGATTATCATCTCATTCCATGGATCTCAAGCAGATGATGTCAGGTGATCACTCATTGTGTCACTGCATCTTATGGATTTTGAGCAAGTTTACATGAAAACTTTTTTTATGAAATGGTGGTTAGATTTTGACACTCTACTTGGAACCTTGGTGAGGGTTATAGAACAACAATGCCTTGGCTAACTGATTTATTTGTGCTTTCTTTTTTTATTGTCATTTTTGCTAGAATTTTAATACTAAAGATAGTCAATTATATGATTTATGTTCTTGTATTTGGCATCCAATTTGATAATAGATGTCATGGCCATATGTTGGTTTTCCTAACTAAAAAAGGAAATTGAGTTATAGAGTTGCTCCACATACAACTTTCTTTTTTTCGTTATAGAGTTGCGATTACTATGATATGTTTCCCAAACAAAATAAGTGTTTTTGTTTTACATTATCACATCAAGGTAGCTATGATTTTTTTTCGTCGGCTTTCTTTCTTATCATGTTCCTCCACAAATCAATTTGTGCACATGTCAAGAAGTTGCTGCTACTGTTTTTTATCCGAGAATGATACATTTATTTGGATTCTCATCAATACCAAACTCTAATTTCATTTCGTTTGCATTCTTATTCTCAAAAACTCTGAATGTTGATCTCTGATCCTTTGAACAAAGATCCTAGAGAAAAAAAATTCAAGGGTGGTAACATATTGCAATACATTGTAGAACTTGATCTCTTGTTCAAAAGACATGCAACAATAGGAAAGTATGTCGTTGTTCCAAGTGTAACGAATACAATTACCAAATTCAATAACAATGACACCACAAGTACTATTGAACATGAATTTACTCTTAACGAGGAAAAGACTGGTGAACAATGCTAAGCAATAATTAAAGTTTCAACAATCAATCCCAAAGAGAAGCAAGATTCATGTAGATAGACGCTTCAACTCGAAAATCTAAGAAGTGGTCACAATATTGAAGGAGAAAATAGAATTGTCTCATGAATTTCTCAATGGTTTAAAAGAAATGGTCCAAAATGCGAAGGCAAAAGATGAAGCTGCACAGGTGAAGATAGAGGTTGCAAAGGCAAAAGTGGAGAAGTTTTTTTTATTGAAATTTGCATTAACCTCTTGAACGAAACAGGAGTTGACAAAATAATATTGAGTACACGATAATATTGGTACTTATAATATAGCCTTCAAAATAGTAATTATTTGTGCTTATGGGAAGTCCAGAGAAAAGAAGTCATTAAGTACTTTGAATTGTTGGAAAACTTACGAAGTAGTGTAAAAGTGACTCACTTGAATATTTGAAACCTATTTATTTGATTTACTGACTTGAACTTATTTTCGTTAAACTTGTTTGAAATTTATGTTTGTACGACGTATTTGGATCTTTGCACTTGAGCATGCACAATAATTACTTCACAAAATTATTTTTATGCCTTTGTACACTACAAGAAAAATTAGATTTTGCGAGGACAATGAGCGAGGACTTGGCGAGGAAATGTCCTCGCAAAATCATAACTAGGACATATAGCGAGGATGTTGCGAGGAAATTACCTCGCAATAATATAGCGAGTTTTTTTGCGAGGATTTGTTCTCGCAATGTCCTCGCTTTTCATTTAGTGAGTAAATAGCGAGGAAATGTCCTCGTTACAGTCCTCGCTAATTTACGTATAAAATACCCTGACGACATTTACTCGTCCGCGTCTCTTACCCTAAATTTCGTCCGCCAGTTTCTCCTCCGCCTCTCCTCCTCGACGGTGCTCTGACCTCCTCGACTGTTTCTCCTCCGTAAGGTCGTCGACTCCCGTTTGTCGCCGCCTCCTCGACTCTCCCTCTCACTACATTCTCCGGAAGCGACCGCGGCAGAGCTTCTCCAAGACGGAGGTAAGATGAGCTTTAATCTGCCAATAATAACACACTGGTGCAT
>JAMKQA010247873.1:0-17742 GCA_024699735.1 Posidonia australis
AAACGAGATTGGTTGTTGTTCTTCAACTTGCCCTAGAAAAGGGTGGCCATGGGTATTTATATCCATGACCCAAATACCACCCTTGCCCTTGTGTACATCAAGTTACAAATGTATATCAAAGCAAATACAAATATGATGGAAGACATATTCATTACACTAACAATGCCCACTAGACAAAATTGGACAAGAATGAAAAATAAATGCTAGAAAATAAATGATACGAGAATCATAATGCTAGAAAACAAAACTGGACAAGAATGGAAAACTAAACATCTGACTTGCTATGTTTGTTTCTATTATGCTGTAATTCTTTTTTTCATGCATTTTATTTTGTGACCTTTGGACGTTAATCACCATTATATTGATGAATATACCACTCTTAAGAAAAAGTCAAACCAAACTCAGGAATACATATTCCTTTAAGTTTAACAATCTTATGATTGTACTACCTATGATTATATAGTAACCAAATCCAAACCATGTATGAGCCCTCCATTGTTTGTCAAGCTTTAGCTTGTTGAGTTACAAGAATCCAACTAGCATTATTTCCTGTTACCATAAATCTCTATTACCCTTATATTCTCTACAAAACTTTGCCCGTTTCTTTTAGTTTACACATCAATTTCCCATTTCTGATGGGACTTCAGTCCTAGTGTTGAGTGCATAGGTATTCTTTTATAAACCACAACCTTACTCTCTGTAACTTAAACATTTCACACATTTCTCTCATTGTTCTCTGTATCCAGAATTAGGTCTATAAAATTCCTTATATTACCACTCATAAGATAAACTACCATTTATTTATGAACAAGTTTAATGAAAAGAGTATCACAGAATCAGACATATTTCCTAGGTTTGAAAGTGATATATGGATACCAATTTGTATATAATTATTGAAAATTAAAATGCTCTCTATTTTATCATATCATCATCATCTCATCTTCATCCCATGACTGAAGGGCATTCACCTAAGACTAGTAACCTAGTATCAAATAAGGCCATTTTACCCAAGATTGTCCTTTACTTACATCAGCTTCTCATTATTCTTTGTATCAATTTGTCCGAGAGATTCTAAGTTTTAATTACCTAAATACTATTTCTAATGGTAGAAGAATCAAGATAGGAGTAAGGATTACAAGAGCTTTAGTTTTGTACATGTTTGATAAGGTTGTAGTAGGTAAATAGATGATTGTAAAATAAATGCACAATTGTACTTTTATATCATGACAAACCTGATACAAGAATGGAAAATAAATGCTTAACTAGACTGTATTTTTATCAACTAAGAGCATCAACATCTAAATAACAAGGAAAATAATATTTAACATGATAATCACTAAATACAGGAAGACTGAAATAGATGAAGCTAATACTTGGAATTGATTTTATTTATGCATGAATAAAATAATTTTTTCACATCTTAAAACATAAAAAAAAGCCATCTTAGGTTGAACAAATAGACTACAAACAATATTGATGACATTACGTTGAACAAATAGACTGCAAACACGTTATGTCATTCCTTTTGCAAAAAAATATTGAACAAATAGATTGCAAACAAACAAACAAATGCCATGTTTGATAACAATTTCAGAGCGATTCCTTGCCAAGGAAAATATTCTTTCCAAATGACAGTTACCCAAACGTAGTAAGAAAACAGCTTTTCCTTGTAATTCCTATACTAGTTTGTTTTGAGGAACAATTATTTCCCACCAATTGATAATGCCTCATTGTCACAGTGGCTTGGAGAAGGCAAAACTCGTCATGCCCCCGGATTCGAATCCAGAGGTATTCAAAAAAAAAATTAATATAAACCGATAACAAAAAAAAAAAAAAAAAAATTATTTCCCACCAATGTGACACCGAGCATCGACAACTTTTTGGAGTGAGCACTGGGGTAGCTTTGCCTAGCAAGCATAAAGTTGAATCCATCAATCATCCAATTCCATAGGCTAACCATCTGAAGACAAGGGAAATGGATGGCATAAATTCACTGGTTGGCAGTAACAGGACATGAAGACCACATCCCATGTGCAAGAAACAAAGAAGAACTAACCAACTGCTATGGTGCAGTTGATCATGAACAGTGTAATTCACATCTCCCTTCTAAGTTCGAATCTCACGAACTACAGGGGAAAAATATATATATCTACTAATTTCAAAAAAAAAAAGGAAAAGTAAAAACATTCATCTACGAGAATGCAGTAGATTTGTACCATCCCCTATCAAAACATTGACAACTCTATCAAATTACTCAAAATTGTTCAACACAATCCTACAAGTGTGTGTTGGGCTATCTCTTCGGGTGTCCAATTTAGTTAACAAGATTTGAGCAAATGGAGGAAGCAAGAGCGCATGCAAGTCATAATCCCATTGATGTTCCTTACCCCACTGTATCATTTCAGATATTGGTTTCAGATGCAGGAACCAGGACCATCCAAAGGGCTAAAACCAATTGGGACCAACTTAATTAGGACTTCCTTAAAGTGAGAACTAAACCAACTGTACCACTTCTCTTACAATACTTCTCCAACTTAATTAGGACCAACTAGTGGGCTAAAACCATTGGGTAGATGGGGAATAGAGAAAAGCTTTTAAAGGAAAATGGCATTTTGTGTTAAGCTAACTTATGTAAATATCATAGTGATGCCGAATTTTTTTATCAAAATAGCTGAAATTCATCAAGAAATTAAGAGGTAGAATCTGAGCTGAACTTCCATTATAATCTTTGATTTTGAATATTGACTGAACTATATACAAATTGGGTCGACCTCACAGTTGGGTTGCATCGGAAGAATCAAAATCCTACTCCTGACTGCCAAATGATCCAAAACTGTCTATACAAGAATCTCACATCTTTGATCTGTGCATCTCTCGCAATAAATATTATGAAAAATATTACAAGAAAACAGACAAAACATTCTATTACAACTATCGATGTGTTTCCATTTAGATGAATGTTTTCTTTCTGGATCATATTCATTTTCTTTTATCACCTTTGCTAACAAGGAAAACAATATTTAACATGATAACCACTAAATGCAGGAAGACTAAAATAGATGAAGCTAATACTTGGAATTGATCTTTTTTATAGCATGAATAAAATGATTTTTTCAGATCTTAAAACATAAAGAAAACCATCTTACAAGAGCAGAAACAGATGCAGCGTCCACTTGTGTACCATCAACTCGACGATGTGTAGTATCAAACACATCTAGCCTACTTGGGTTTTTACCTTCCAACCTCTGAAAGAAAATATTCAAATAAGACTAGTTTGAAGTATATCTTACTAATTGCAGTAAAAGATTATTAAACATACTAATTTCTCACAAACATGTGCAAATGATGTGTTACCAGTTGTATGACACATCTTTTGCTTTTCACGATTAGCTTTGTTGATGGTATTGTTGGCCTACACAAAATGCACGAGTGAATAATTTCTTGACTATCAATCTTGATAAAAAAATAAAAAATTAGTTATACCTTTCCTTTATTAGAACTCCAATAAGAAACTAATTCTTCCCATTATTGTGTCTCAACCCTTTTTGGACATTTTCTTAAACGTGTTGCATCATTTGGTAAGGGATCATACCATTTGCATTTGACTTTGTGTTTCCAATTCTTCCACCTCAAACCTAAGGCTTTCAAAAGATCACATTTTCTATCTTCGACACATGGGAACATGCCCTACAACAAAATTGATAACAAAAACTAGTCGGTTAACAAACTAAGAAAAGAACTGTAAATCATATAAGATTTGCTACTTCTTACCAAAATGTGTTCCCAAACATCTTCTTTGTGATGTATTGGTATGAACTACCAATCATGATAATGTAATGGTAGAAGTTTTCCATTACGAACCCACACACCTAATTGTGTGATGATTTTCTTACAATTACGACCACCAACTGGCTTACCACTGGCATTCCATGTAATTGATGGTTCTCCAGCATTTTCGCTTAGTACCTGATCCATAGTAGGTCCACGTCCATTCCTAATTGGACCCATAGAACCTAAAATTATATCAAATGATACAAGTCCATTTTCGCTCATCAAAAAAATTCATTTATAATAAAATATTGGAATAAAAGATAATAAAATATGCTGATCATTTAGTAGCATTTCATTAATAAGGCAGTTTGATTTTTCCAAATGGTGATGTTTTACGTAGGAATTATCACATTTTTTATATATAGCAATGACCACTTCAGTAGTTTTGGCAACAGAAGGGACAAAGATGTTACATTTTGTTGTATCCTCTATTTTATTGTCAACCTTTAAATCACAAGGTTTGTCCTGTCACTTACTGTGTAAACTTTTTGATATAGGTTGCTATTTTGGATGGTATCACAATGGGAGGTGGAGGAGGAGTTTCAATTATTGGGACATTTCGTTTAGTGACAGATAGAACTGTAAGGATTGGATATACTTAACCACTTTTAGTAAAATGGAGTACTTCACTGTTTCATTTCATATGCTTTAGTTTTATAGTCATGTATTTTTTTTTTTTTGTAAAATGGATCTTAAAGATGGTCTTGCAATTCCAATAAAATATGGAGGCTATCTATTAGCAAATGAGCTTAAGTGATTCTGATAAAAAATGGTTATAAATCATTTTCTATTCATATAGGTGGGAATAATTTGGTTATCTGCAGTTGTTGTCCTATGCCAATGCTTGAGAAAAGTTTTCTCACATTTCACTATATAAATGCAAGTTTTTGCCACTCCTGAAACAATTATTGGTTTTCATCCTGATGTTGCGGCTTCATTTTATCTATCACATTTACCTGGTCATTTGGGTAAGTGCTATTTGATGTAATATTCTGTTTGAGTCCTAAAAGAATTTGTGACTAGTACAAAGCAGACCGAGGCTCACTATTAAAGCTAGTTACTAGATTTGTGATAGATTAGAAAACAAAGAAATTTTATGACTGAAAAATTGTTATACTCGTGCTATGTATTTATAACATTTTGCAGTTACCTAGTTTGCTTTTTTGCTGGTTGTTATATTCTGCATTTAAACATTGTTAACTAGTGTTATGTCTTTTCTGTTCACCTTCTTTTTATTGCCTCCTGTTGATCATTAATCCATATATTTTTCTTACCCAACTTAATCTCATGATGTATCAAATATCTGCAAGGGAATATTTGGCTCTAACAGGAGAAAAACTTAATGGACTAGAAATTATTGTGATGCAAATTCCACTTCAGTAGTTATGCAAAAATTTGCATGGGGAATATTTGATTAAAATTCTGGATTATGGGTTTTTCACATAATTTAACTTTTGTCTAGAAATTCATCCACCATATGTAACGACCCAAGTTTTAGAAGGGATGCTTTGGTCAGACAATTAAGGTGAAATTCAGGCATGTTAGGCTTTGGAGGTTCCAATGCCTAATGTGGGACACGTTCTCAGTAGTGTCTGACGCTTGGATCGTGGGTTTCTGACTATTTGGTGTGGTGTGGTTCGGCTACTATGCTGGCCCTCGTGAGAGTTTTGAGGGTTCGCTCTGTACTCTAGTGGCGGATCTCAGTTTGCACGAGTCACATGGACATGGAAGGCCGCATGGTCTAGTTTCGTGCTTGCGGCTTCCTTTCATTCCTTCCTTTCTTTCTCTTTCCTTTCCTTTCTTTTTTTTCTTTTCTTTCTTTCCCTTCCCCAGGCCCCACCCCCACCCCTTCCTCCTTTTCTTCTTTTTCTTCTTCTCCTCCTCCTCCTTTTTCTTCCTCGAGATGCCAAAGAGATGAGGGGAGGGAGATGAGAGAGAGAGAGGGAGATGAGAGTGGGAGATCAGAGGAGGGGGGGAGAGATGAGGGAGAGCTTTTAGAGAGAAAGAGAGAGAGAGAGAGAGAGATGCTTGAGAGAGGTCTGAGGAGGAGGAGCCACCGCCGTCCAGCCTGCCACCGCCTCGCTGCCGTTGCAAGGAGGAGAAGGAAGGGGTGGGGCCCGGGGAAGGGAAAGAAAGAAAAGAAAGAAAGAAAGGAAAGGAAAGAGAAAGAAGGGAAGGAAAGAAAGGAAGCTGCAAGCACGAAACCAGATGATGCAACCTTCCACGTCGACGTGACTCGTGCAAATCGAGATCGGCCATCAATGTACAGAGCAAATCCTTAAAACTCTCACGAGGGCTAGCACAACAACCAAACCACACCACACCAAAAGGCTAGAAACCCACGATCCAAGCGTCAAACACTACTGAGATCGTGTCCCACATTAGGCATTGGGACCCCCGAAGCCTAACACGTTCGAATTTTACCTTAATTTTATGGCCAAAGCACCCCTTCTAAACTATAGCAACCCCCAAGTCATTACCACTAAACCTAGCAACAAATTTTCATTTTTAATCATTTTTATCTTTGTTATTAACCAACGATTACACTAATAATGTAACTAAGGCTAAGTACTCTCAAGAGGAAATAAAACTAATAAACAATAGAAATAAACTAAACTAACACTTACCTGGATCCCTGATGTGTGGTGGCATGACTCTTCCTATATGCACTAGCAACCAATAGCTACTATCCTACACCTGCCAAAACACACAAAACAAAGCACACATGAGTGACCACACAATGATCACCTAGCACGCACCCCACCTACAACTCGGCAACCAAGCACAGGCATCGCACGTGGATGCCGACAAACCAAATGGGCAATCTACCGACGCCCAGCATAACAAGCACTGGCATCCCTCTCGGATGCCGCAACACTAAACCAGGCAATCTACCACTGCCTGGTAGGCCATAAAATCACAAAACCATGCCTTTAAAACCTTTCTTTTTTTCCTTTGTAAAACCATGTGCGTGCACTTTTGAAACATTTTATGCATGCTCGAGAAAGCTATTCTCTCCATCTCAAGCCCAAAACGACACCAAAAGCACAACTACAAAGACTTTGCTTTGTACAACATGGTCCCCTTTAGACCTTTGGAAAACCTTTTCAAAATCATTAAATGTCCTTTAAAACTCAAGCAACATTATGCCCAACAGCGGCATAAAAACCAAAGGCCAAGAAACCACTAACAAAACACAGCCTCGATAGCTCTCCTGTTAGGCCTAGGCAGAAACACCTTTGGAGCGTCTGGGTTTGCGAGCACCACGCTCAACCCACGACCACAACCCAAGAAAACACCAACAAAACATTCTTTGAGTGTCAAATCCACCCAAAAGACATTACAGCAAAGCAAACACAACCAGAACTCCACGCTCTGGCACCAAGTGTAAGACACCTACTGGCTTGTGTCTCTCAGGAGCACAGCCAGATCGGCTCAAACACCTGGAACAGTGCCACTAAATACTCCATTCACTGCATCGCACACAAAACCACATAAATCCTAGACCTAGGGACACTATCATTATCCCTAAAGTCCAATCTAAACCAACTCAAGAAAGAACCTATTATTTCTAAATCATATCGTCTTTTATTCTGCCCACACCCCAAGTGGAATCTTGCTAATTCATTTTAGGCAAATCCTACAATTATTCTAATGGTTATCCTAATCATTTATTCCTTTAAAGCCTTGGAAAACACCCTCGAAGCCATGGCTGAGCCTTGCATCTAGGTCGCGCGACTGGCCCGTGCCCTAGGCAATCTTGTTTGAGTTCCGATAGAGCCTAGACCAGGGACCAAAACCGCTATCAAATCCACGCATGTGGTTTACGCAATCAGTCGGCGCCCCTAGTTTTCTATCAGAATTCAGACAACTTGAGACTAGAGACCCAAATTTTGCTCTAAGTGGGAACCAATATCGGACCTGCCAAACAACCATCGAAAAATTACACCCAAAATATATGTTGTAGACCTTCTAGTCTACACCAAAACCCAACAAACAAAACTAAAATCCATTCACCACACAAGGAGATATGAATTTCCAAGCACACAGAGGTCAACAAAGACCCAAAACCAACAACCACCATAAATGGCTATAAATGCCATAATAAATCTCCAAAAATTCCTAAACACATTCCTAGCATCCACACACATGCAATTCACACTATCATGCCCCTAGACATCATATTGGAAATTAAAAAGAAGCCTAAGGGATGCGTACCTCCACCGAAGATGTAGCGGCAATGAACGACGAAACGGCGGTGCACTTCCCTCCTCCTAGCCACGAGCAACTCCTCTCCTGCTCCTCCCTGCGATGGTGACGAGGTGGCAGCAGGCTCGACGGCGGTGGCTCCTCCTCTTCAGCCCTCTCTCAAGCATCTCTCTCTCTAAAAACTCTCCCTCATCTCCCCCCCTCTGATCTCCCCCTCTCGTCTCCCTCTCTCGTCCCCCTCTCTCTCTAATCTCCCTCCCCCTCATCTCTCTTGCGTCTCGGGGAAGAAGGAGGAGGAGAAGAAGAAGAAAAAGAAGAAGAGGAGGAAGGGGTGTGGGTGGGGCCTGGGGACGGGAAAGAAAGAAAAGAAAGAAAGGAAAGGAAAGAGAAAGAAGGGAAGGAAAGAAAGGAAGCTGCAAGCACGAAACCAGACCACGCGACTTTCCACGTCCACGTGACTCGTGCAAACCGAGATTGACTACCAGAGCACAGAGCGAACCCTCAAAGCTCTCATGAGGGCCATCACAGTAGCCAAACCACACCACATCAAAATGCCAGAAACTCACGATCCAATCATTAGACACTACTGAGAAAGTGTCCCATATTAGACATTAAGACCCCTAAACCCTAACCCGCCTAAATTTCACCTTAATTATCTAGCCAAAGCACCGCTTCTAAAACTTGGGTCGTTAGAGCCTAACCCCCTTAAAGGAATTTCGCCCTCAAAATTCTCTAGGCGAAACACCAAGGATACCAAAATTAAGACATTACTAGAACGACCCAGACAAAAACACAACGATGCTACCCAAAATCCACGACCTGTAAGAGAAATATCCACCTCACAAAGCCATTTCATCCTACTTAGGTCCAAGGCAACATGAAGTGCTCAACTCTCCTGGAGTCCGAACACCAGCGAGATCCCTAGTGATGTCCCTTCTGGGCACAAAACCTCCACGGAGAGGCTCCAAACCAGTGTCTCCTAGAGTCACGAAACATTCAGAACACACTTGGAGACATGCAACCACAGGATTGATCAGGTGTAACCAGTTCTGGCCACGCCCTTGCTACACCACTCTGATGCACAACCTAGTCAGCAACCACCGAACTCCACACCTTGTGCTCAGCAACATCTCTCATCACCCTGGAAAACTTCCTCCAATCCAAGGTACAAGAGAAATTTGACTACTGAGACATAACAAAACTCTTCACGGATTTGGAGTGCACCGACAGACTAGCCAACCATGTACCATCTGTCTCCAGGAACTGCTTCCCAGATTGACACTCCACCGGATCCAGAGCACAACCTCCACTGTGGCCAACACCAAACATGTGGGTGGACAGTTCCTCTTGTGATCCTCCCAACTGGCAAGAACCACAAAGCACCACGTTGCCTCACTGCAACAAGAACTAATCCCAACCCAAAAGGATATTTGGTGGACTTGTTACCGCTTGCTACGATGGCAGCCTTGTAGGCCTTGATGTGAGACTGCTAAAACACAGTTGAACCACTTATTAAGTGTGAAGCTCACGTCAAAGATACTACAATCTAGAGTCCATGGCCACAAAAGTCACTATTTCCAATGAAACAACCACATCAATGGTAAGGAACACTCGGGAATCAAACTCAAATGGGTCTCCAATCCAAAGCAACTCCCAGCAGAAGTGTTCAAACCAACACTAGCTATTCCTCCTCCTTGGTAGACCTCTCCATGATGCCACTGTCCTAAAGATACCCCTGCTAGGTCTTCGAGGAAAACACGTGGAATCACACCCACCAGCTCGACCAGCGATGCCACCAAATGAGACGGGTAGCCAACTCCACTTGACTCACCCCATCTTCGCCACAGAAGCCCAAAACCCAAAAGTAAACACAAGAGAATGAAGATCTCCACAGGTCGAATAGCGCTACGCCATCCAACCCACAAGCAAACAAGAAAATCAACAACAAGACACCTAAAGGAGACATTGGAGAAAAATCTCCACTGCCTAAATGGCACAAAGCCACCAGAGCCACAACCAACCAAGACCACTGGGTATCCTGACAAGATACCCTAGACAACACACAACAAACAACACATCGGGCAATACCACTCCATAGCTAAGCCCCAAACAACACGTGTGACACAACCGCACAACACTAATGTGTGATTCCACGTGCACCACCTCCCTCAGAAACCTCGTCCTTAGACAGAGTGTCTGGAAGGAGCAACACAGACTTGGGGAACTCACCAGAGCCACCCCAAAACAGCAACACACTTCTGAGGACCCACCGAGTCATCCAGAACAACACACATCTAGGGACCCACCGAGTCACCCAGAAAAAGCACACATCTGGGGACCCACCGAGTCACCCAGAAAAACACACATCTGGGGACTCGCCTAGTCAACTAGAGACGACAGGAGGATGGAGCTTAAAGCATTCTCCACACCCACCACAACAACAACAACCACACATCCGAGAAGCCTCACGCTTCACCTAGATGCGACAATAGGAGGACGGAGCTGCGGACATCCTCCCACACTGACACCAACAACAACAGACAGATGACCAACGTCGACCATAGACCACCACCAACAACAAACACTAGCAAGAACAGGCAGCAAACAAACAAACAAGCAAACAACAATAACAAACAAACAAACAACAAGAAACAACAATAACTATGGAGGGTACACCTGAGGCAGACAACTGCAACACCCTACCCTCCACAAAAAAACACCAAACTGCCCAGCACTAGGTGGTGGCTAACTCCCTTAAAGCGAAAACATGTCCTCTGGTCAACAGATGGAGGTCACCTAATCCCCCTTAAAGGAACAAGGCACCTCCCCATCAAATGTCCTGCCTCCTCGCAGGCATAGCACACCAAGTAGACCAACATTCACAGCAGACGTGAACAACCTTTGGCAACATGACTCGTCTAACCACACGCATCATAGGGCCTCCTGCCCTGCCAATCAGCACAGAGTCATGCCCAAAAAACAACCGCCACCACACCCACGGGCAACACAATGCTCAACCCACGCAAAACTCATGGACAGCACCCCACCATGCTTCGCAGAGTTGAGGAATCTTAGCGAATCGCTCCACACGAGTGAATGTCACTTCACGCTCTGCTCCCAACTGCTATCTCTCAAGCAGCTTTACCAAATCAACAATCACTAGATATCTGACCATTAGGAATCCTATCAACAAGGAGTCGACATCCTTCTCCAATCGAAAATGTAGACCGTCACTCCCTAGATTCCTCGTGGTCCTTCAACCTCTAGCTTTGCTGAAACCAATGTTGGAGCTGAAAGCACTCCTCAACACCGCAAGCAATGAAAATCAAGAAAATCAATAAAATCAAGGTGCAAGAATGCATGATATGTAATTCTACGGAGTCACCCTACTAGACATTCCTAGGCTAATGCTCCTAGATAGACATAAGCTTTGATACCAACTGTAAAGACCCCCAAGTCGCTACCACAAAACACTAACAAAACATTCTTTGAGTGTCAAATCCACCTAGAAGACACCACAGCAAAGCAAACACAACCAGAACTCCATGCTCTGGCACCAACTATAAGACACCTACTGGCTCTTGTCCCTCGAGAGCATAGCAAGATCAGCTCAAACACCTGGAACAGTGCCATTGAATACTCCATTAATTGCACCACACACAAAACCACACAAATTCTAGACCTAGGGACACTATCATTATCCCTAAAGTCCAATCTAAATCATCTCGGAAAGAACCTATTATTTCTAAATCATATCGTCTTTTATTCTACCCACACCCCAAGTGGAATCTGTCTAATTCATTTTAGGCAAATCCTACAACTATTCTAATGGTTATCCTAATCATTTATTCCATTAAAGCATTGGAAAACACCCTAGAAACCCTGGCTGAGCCGCGCATCTAGGTCGTGCGACTGGCCTGCACCCTAGGCAATCTTGTTTGAGTTCCAACAGAGCCTAGACCAAGGGCCAAAACCACTGTTGGACCCCTGCATGTGGTCCACGCAATTGGCCCGTGCCCCTAGTTTTCTATCAGAATTCAGATAGCCTAAGACAAGAGACCTAAATTTCGCCCGAAGTAGGAACCAAAATCAGACCCACCAAAATACCACCAAAAAATTACACCCAAAATATATGTTGTAGACCTTCAAGTCTACACCAAAACCTAACAAACAAATCTAAAATCCATTCACCACACAAGGAGATATGAATTTCCAAGCACAGAGAGCTCAAAAAAGACCCAAAACCAACAACCACCATAAATGGCTATAAATGCCACAATAAATCTTCAAAAATTCCTAAACACATTTCTAGCATCCACACACATGCAATTCACACTATCATGCCCCTAGACATCAAATTGGAAATTAAAAGGAAGCTTATGGGATACATAACTCCATCGAAGACGCGGTGGCGACAAGCGGTGAAATGGCAGCGCACCTCCCTCCTCCAAGCCACGAGCAGCTCCTCTCCTCCTCCCTGCGACGGTGGTGAGGCGGCGGCTGGCTCGACAATGGCAACTCCTCCTCCTTAGTCCTCTCTCAAGCATCTCTCTCTCTCTCTTTAAAAACTCTCCCTCATCTCTCCCCCCTCTGATGTCCCCCTCACGTCTCCCTCTCTCGTCCCCCTCTCTCTCTCTAATCTCCCTCCCCCTCATCTCTTTGGCGTCTAGGGGAAGAAGAAGGAGGAGAAGAAGAAGAAAAAGAAGAAGAGGAGGAAGGGGTTGGGGTGGGGCCTGGGGAAGGGAAAGAAAGAAAAGAAGGAAAGAAAGGAAAGGAAAGAGAAAGAAGGGAAGGAAAGAAATGAAGCCGCAAGTACGAAACTAGACCACACGACCTTCCATGTCCATATGACTTGTGCAAACCAAGATCCGCCACCAGAGCACAGAGCAAACCCTCAAAACTCTCACGAGGCCAGCACAGCAGCTGAACCACACTACACCAAAAGGCCAGAAACCCACGATCTAAGTGTCAGACACTACTGAGAACATGTCCTACATTAGGCAGTGGGACCCCCAAACCTTAACACGCCTGAATTTCACCTTAATTATCTGGCCAAAGCACTCCTTCTAAAACTTGGGTCGTTACACCATAGCTTTCGACTTCTATCAAATTTATATACCATTAGCTATAAGAGCATTTATAGTACTTAAGCTAACTATATTTTCTCATTTTATTCAAATTCTTACTATAGAAAGATTTCTGTAGTAATCTAGATGCCAGAATATGAAGTAAATAAAAAATTTTATTGGCTTAGGTGAGTGCTAGACATTGATGTTTTGAAAGGTTGAACTAAAAATCAAAAGGTCTTATATGAAAAATTGTGATAAACAAGCTTATGATTTTTCTTATTTATACTTCCTATTCATAGTGAAATAAGGGATTTAATGAAGGATTTTTCACCCATATACATTTCAATAATTACAAAATTGCTACAAACATGTAATTCCCTTAACACGGTACTTTAGGATGTGTACTATTGTATCAATTAAATGCATGTCATTTCCTTTTATTTTTCTGGGTATTTTTTTTATCAAAGAGTTATTTGGAGACATCTTAGTTCCATTCATGCTATTTTTAGATAACTGAAGAAATAAAGGATGTGTAAAATTATATCATGAATAGTACTTGAGATGGAAAACTTTACTAGAATTTGGAGCATGAACAAAAGGAGGTGGGATCTCTTGTGGTTGTGGATGCAATTGAGGTAGTGGTGGAAGGGTCTTGGTCCTCTCACCTTGAGTAGTTGGTGGGCGGTTGACTTGTTTCCTTGCCATCTATAAACAAGAACTTTAAGTTAAAATCATGACAAGAAATTATAAAGCATAGCAAGCAGAATAGCATTAATGAGATAAATTCATAGACCATAAGGAAATTTCAAAGAACTTCACAACATAAGCAAACAACATAAATTAAAAGTACACTTGTTTTTGTCCAAGATTTACAATACAATGTTTTCATCACTATCATCAATATCATATTCTTCATTAGCAATATCATCGACAATGTCATCATCACATGGATTCAATATATTTGATGGTATTTCAACCGTAGTCCCATCTTTATCTTCCCTCAAACAAGTTACATCAACATCACCATGAAAGCTTTTATTACCATTCAAATCACGATTCCAGTGTAAGTCTTCATCCATATCAAAAACATTCCTAGGAGGTGCCTTCAGAACTACATGCTAATCTTTCTCTAGAGGTTCTTGGACATAGAAAACTGGTTCTACTTGATATGCTAGCACAAAAGGTTCACTTGTGGACAGTTTTTTGCTGATGTTAAGACTAGTATATCCATGCACATCTTTCCTTATACCTTGACCTTGTGAGAGAGAGTCGAACCACTCACATTTAAACAACACTACCTTCAAATCTGTGAAATACACAAGCTCAACTATATCAGTCAAGACATCATAATAAGCTACATCACTTGCATCTGAATTTGTTTCCCTAGATCTTGCAGAACTTGATAACTTTGCTACAACAAGGACGCCACTATTTTGTGTTTTTCTCTTACGCTCTCTAGATTTTGTATGAAATTGGAAGTCGTTAACGATGTATCCTTTGTAGGTTGACACAATATCACTAGGGCCACAAGCCAACCATCTAATTTTCTTGGAGATCTCTATATGTTGATCTATTCGAGTTGTATCAACCTATTCAATTAGAAAGGTTAGAAAACAAACCATTCCATGATAAAATAAATTAGTAGACCACAAGGAAGCTACGTTATCATACTTACATATGTTCTAAACCACTTAGGAAATGTTGCATTAGTTGCTTTTATGTCCACCACGTGCATTTTAACATTTACCACTTTAACAAAGTTAAAATGACTAGTAGAAAAAAAAAGATAGGTAATACATTATTCGTTAACATACCTAAGATAAGGATCTATACCATCATAATTGAACAATACATATCTATGTGCTAACAACAATGTATTTCTATCCAAGATGGATTTTTTCTCCTTGCCTATAGCATGACCACATTTGTGAAATAATGATGATGAATCTTGTGATACATCCTCGATGTTGTCATAATTTCTTTCCATGCGATTCAATCTTGTCTTAGTACCATGCAAGTACCGTGAACAAAAAGTCAAACACTCATTTGCTAGGTAGCCTTTTGCAATTGAACCTTCCGGTCGACTCCTATTGCGAACATATGACTTTAATGTGGACAAATACCTAAATATGGACAAACTTAGTTGAGACAAAATGGAGTATTTTAAGATTGAACATAAGAAATTAGTATAACAATATAGAATATAACTCTCAATTGGGTACATCCAACGATATTGTACTAGTCCCGCAATGAGAGCTTCACTTGCAAGATGTATTGGTTAGTGTACCATAACATCAAAAAAGGTTGGAGGAAATTTTTTTTCCATGTTGCAATGTGTTAACCCAATTTGAGATTGTAGCAACTCTAGATCATTTGGATGTAAAGTTTTAGTTGTCAACTCCATGAAAAAGTGGCATAACTCTATCAACACTTTACTTACATTAGTAGGTAATGTCTTCCTTAGAGCTATTGGAAGAAGTTGTTGCATTAGAATATGAGAATTGTGACTCTTGAGTCCAGAAATCTTTCGTTGTTTGACATCCACATATCTTGAAATATTTGATGCATAACCATGAGGGACTTTGATATGCTTCAAGAGGTTGCATAATGTCTCCTTCTCCCTAGGTGTCATTGTAAAGGCTGCGACTGGTAAGATTGTTTTATCACCTTCAATGTCATGTGGATGAAGTTCTTTCTTGATACCCATCTCCTTTAGATTGTAATGAGCCTTCACTCCATCCTTAGTTTCACCTTCAATGTTCAGCAATGTAAAAAGCACATTATCACAAACATTCTTTTGTATGTGCATCACATCCAAATTATGGTGCAACAACAATGTGTGCCAATAAGGCAACTTAAAGAATATGCTCCTTTTCTTCCAATTATGGGGTAATTCCACATCCTTCCTTCCATGACTTAACCCAACTTTCTTTCTAAAGACAGATAACCATGTAGCTTCTCTACCACTTGGGACCCAGAAATATTGATCGAAGTAAGCCTCAACTCCTGATCACTATTAAAATTCTTTTTATCCTTACGAAATCTATGATTAGCTTCCAAAAATCGGCGATGTCCCATGTAAGAAAACTTCTTACTATTTTTCAACCAATGGGAACAAGTATCTACATTACATGTTGGACATGCTAGTTTTCCTTTGGTACTCCAACCAGATAAGTTTGCATAAGCAGGAAAGTCATTGATTGTCCACGATAAAGCTGCACACATACGAAAAGTCTGATTTGATGCAACATCGTAAGTGTTCACACCAACGTCCCATAATTCCTGTAATTCTTTTATCAATGGTTGCAAAAAAACGTCAATGTTATTTCTAGGTGATTGGGGTCCAAAAATAAGCAAAGAAAAGATCACATTAGATTGCTTCAGGCACAACCAAGCTAGCATGTTATACACAATAAGAACCACTGGCCATGTACTGTGTTGAACATTCATTGTTCTAAATGGATTAAACCCTTCACTTGCTAACCCAAGTCTAACATTACGTGTGTGATCATGCCGGCGAAACCTGACATGACTCCTCGATGCGTGGAAACACATGAAGAATCCCGATGTGGTCACGGCGAAGATGGTGAACTCGAGGGAGGAGGCTCAACTCGGAAACACCAAAGAAGGATAAGAAAAGGATAAACAAAATGAAGTCGCTACCTACACTACTAGAAAAATCAGATTTTGCGAGGACTTATAACGAGCACATTGCGAGGACATGTCCTCGCAATATATTAGCGAGGACTTTACGAGGATATTTCCTCGCAATAGTCCTTGCAATATATTAGTGAGGACTTTACGAGGACATGTCCTCGCAATAGTCCTCGTAATAGTACCCTAAAATTATAATCACTCGCACTCTCAGCCACTGCCCTCTCGTCTCTTCACTCTCCTCTCCTCTCTCACGACCACCTCCGCCGCCCCCTCTCGTCTCTTGGAAGCTTCGTGGTTGCAGAAAATGGCATATTATGGCAAGGCAATCTGTTTCTCTCCAGCCATCTTCTTCCTTGCTTTGATCGATCACTTTCTGTGCCTACCCAAATGGACTTCACGGCCCTCCTCTATCTTCTACTTGTGTACTTACCATCTGCTTCTGAAGCGTTAGGAAGCAATGAGTCCTTTCCTATGGGTTAGTGGTGGTTTTGATTCTTGAATTCTCGATCGACCTAGTTCCTGTTGTTTTGGTTTCTTGACAAAGAAGACTTTTTTTATCCTTCTTTGGTTAAGGATTGTGGATTTGGTTTCTTCTGGTTGAGAGAATGATTGGGAATCTGGAATGTTCAGATTTTGACTTTGGAGTGTCACTCGTTTTCTTGTTTTTGTCGATGTGCAGGTCAAGAAAACTTGGCTCCGTTGGCGACTGGTCTTTTGAAGTTTGATCCAGTGTACTTGGGGACTAATTCACCTTCTATAGTGGCGAGGTTTCCACTGGTTTTGGCCAAGAAGAGGACGAGGAGGCCGGATGTTTTGCGGAAGTTTAGACCTTATGTTGGTGGCTGGGATATCACCAACAAGCATTACTGGGTTGTAAATCCTTTCCTTGCTTTCACTTTTTTTTTTCTTCCATGGATTATTTTTACCTTTGGTTCAAACTTTTGATTGATCTCATACTTTTCTTTTGAAAAAAAAA